>WNWK01003386.1:0-168796 GCA_009830355.1 Cherax destructor | reverse complement strand
ATATAGGATATTTGAGGGGTTTTTGGGGGGGTTTTGTATTTTAAAATTTTAAAAAAATGAATTAATTAAGAATTGTAGATTTAAATGAAAAAAGGGTGGGAAAATAATAAAACAATGAAATAATTTTAACTGTGTGTATACAATAGCTTTTGTGTTTTGGTCCTGCCCCCAAACTGACAGGGGTTGAGTATTTGTGTGAGCGAGGGGAATAGATCTCCGAATTTTTTAAATTTTGAGGCAGGGGGGTTAAATTTTATAATTGTTAAATCGTTGATCCCCCCTTTTAAGCCCTTTTGCCCATTTATAAATTTCGGTTTTTTTCAATGTTTATACAGTATACGAAATAATCCATTCCGGAGTTGTTTTAAACAAAATTTAAAGGGTTTTAATTTTATAAAAATAAGGAAATTTTTGTAGCACATGACAAAATGTAAACTTTTTAAACCTTTCCCCAAAAAATTCCAGGGTGAAAATTTAAAAAAAAAAAAAAATCATAAATGATAGAAATTTTCCGATCATAAACCCCCAATTATGAAATTTGATCAAAAACTAACATACATAATTATGCTTTGCGAAGTTAGCGGTATCGATGACATTTACGCATCAGCGATTTCACCCACTTTGATCCCTATTTTCGGCAAATTCCAACATTTCAGTCTACTAAAATTATAGCTATTTCGCTAGAACTCCATTTCTTCTATCGATTGAGTACAAGAAACCGCCTATTTACCAATTTCAACTACCCAAAATAGTGGTCAGAAAAAGGCAATTTGGCTAATTTCACACAAATTTCAAACAATGTCAATTTCAAAATAGGGTCCAGAATAAACAAGGCAGATATTCCTGGCACTAAAATATCATCTTCTCTGTTCATTAGCCACGTCTCCAGGCCCCTCTTACATTACTTTTGCTTTTCATTTTGAATTTTTATTCTCACAAAAAATAGAAGATTTACTGTTATGTATATAACTGCATCATTGTAAAAATGGTATAAATAATATCAGAGCACTTGTGCATGAATATTAGACTCGCCAGTTGATGTGTATTGGACGCATGGTGTGATTTGTTTACTCTTGAACATTGTCAAAAATCGAACATTTTCGCTACTTTGAGCTCAATTTCAAGGTACATACTTGTCACTGTCAAACCAATCAAAATCATCTCCATTTCTGTAATATATCTTCCATTCTATCAAATGAGACCAAGAAAACGAGAATACATCAATAAATACTATATGAAAATAGACTGCAAAGTCGCTGTTTTAAACAAAAAAAACGGTCAGAGTTTTGTTTTCTCATTATGCAGTGTGTGCTGCAGGATTTTTTTTATACTGTGCACACTGACCACATAGACCCATTCTTTCATATGTAGGCCTACCAGCCGTTTCCCCTCTTAATTTTGAGGCCGCTAGAATTTACGCGTACTAGTACGGCACCAACCCCTGCTCGTAAAACGTACTAGTACGGCACCAACCCCGAAAGGGTTAACTATGAAGCTATTATCAACTCGACAGCTTATTTATCTATCACAATTCATCTAATATGACATAATAAACAATATAAATAACATAAAAACCTGATATACACTCTAGAATGAATAAAATATGTATGTCATTATGAATGTGATGGCTGGGAAGGACGGTGGTGGCGGGCATTCTTGGTCTAGCTATGAAAACATCTTCCCATTCTTTCCTCCTTCAGACATGTTAGTATAAGAGAAAACGGAGTTTGTAATGCTAACTGCATTAGATCACTTCCAGTCGGCTTGACGGAGTGAACAGAAATCATACGTGTCCAGGCTGGTAACAGCAGCAACAACAACTGGTTTGTTTACAAAACTCCTGAACCTTCATTTAATCTTGTTCACTCACCTCGCACTCTACCACCACTGCCTCTACCAACACTGCCTCTACCACCACTGCCTCTACCACCACTGCCTCTACAACCACTGCCTCTACAACCACTGCCTCTACAACCACTGCCTCTACTACCACTGCCTCTACTACCACTGCCTCTACTACCACTGCCTCTACTACCACTGCCTCTACTACCACTGCCTCTACTACCACTGCCTCTACTACCACTGCCTCTACTACCACTGCCTCTACTACCACTGCCTCTACTACCACTGCCTCAACCACCACTGCCTCAACCACCACTGCCTCTACCACCACTGCCTCTACCACCACTGCCTCTACCACCACTGCCTCTACCACCACTGCCTCTACTACCACTGCCTCTACTACCACTGCCTCTACTACCACTGCCTCTACTACCACTGACTCTACTACCACTGACTCTCACCATTGCCTCTCACCACTGCCTCGCACTTAATGAACAAACTCCAAACAATTATAATTAAATGTGAAATGTCTGGATGAGCGTGCAGGGTATTGTTCTCTTGAGTGTAAACTGGCTCTCCACGCCTGCGCATTGAGGCACCCAAGCGCCTGGGCAGACAGGTCACGGACGCACTTTTTCGAATCGCGATATTTTGTTCACATGGCGATATCGATTTTCTTATTCTAATGACGATATGTTCTATTGCCGAGCCGTTCGAATAGCGGGGGTCCACTGTATTGTAATAAACAGAATAGAGGAAATCAGCTCTAATATACATTACAGTGGACCCTCACTATTCGAACACTCCAAAACTCAACCTCATTCCAGAATGCTGTTCAAGTGCTGTTACCAAACGAATTTATTCCCATTAGGAATGATGTAATTAGATTAGTCCATTTCAGACTCAAAAAAATACACTTATAAAAGCACCTACAAAAATAAACTTACATAAAAGGGTGAGTTTTGGAGTGTTCGAATAGTGAGGGTCCACTGTATTTAGGTATGCATACTGGTCAGAGAGCCTGACGTAAGTCTAAGTTGTTGGCAAACGAGTATGTTGCTAAGTGAGGAGAGGCTGTATGAAAAACTACAGACAAACACCACTAACTTCACACATCAAAACCTTTGAATGGGTCCTCAGAAGCAAGACTGCCAGTCACATAGAAATGCAACAATTACACAATCCAGAGCAGAATGGCTTTACAGCAGGTTGCTCCTGCCTTCCACACTACAGTGGACCCTCCATTTTTGTGTATCTCTGTTTTTGGTGATTTCAGTTTTCCGGCACATTTTTCATGGAAATATTACCTCCATTTTCGGTGCTTGGTTCCGTTTTCATTCATGGTACGGAACCTGTCCAGTGCTCAGCGCACATACAAAGCCCGCAAGCCTGCCTCCCATGCACATTCTCAGGCAGTGTAGCATTGTTTCTGGTTGAGTGAACATTATCCTGCGAGTTCATACAAAACATTTCTTAACAACCCATTGTTTTTGGCCCTTGATTATTGTGTGTGACTGCTAAATAAGGCACCATGGGCCCAAAGAAAGCTCCTAGTGCCAGTCCTTTGGTAAAGAAAGTGAGGAACACCATAGAATTAAAGAAAGAAATCGTAGCAAAGTATCAAAGTGGAGTCGATAAAGGCTATAGTACCAGCCAGCGATAAAGTGTAGTATTAATAGTGTAGCAAGTAAGTTAAGCAATTAAGCGATAGAAAAATGACGACACAAAACTCAACTCCTCCAATGTTGTTTGAGGAATATAGGGGCACTGAGACCAGAGCTGCCCTCTGCCAACATCTCCTCCAAGGTAATTGTAAATATTTCTTGTTTATATAAATGTGAATATTTCTTATTTATAAATTAAAGTGTAAATATTTATTTATAAATTAAAGTGTAAATATTTATTTATAAATTAAAGTGTAAATATTTCTTATTTATAAATTATGTACATTGTTTGTGTGAATAGTGGTGGTGGGCTGCTGCTGCCGCCGACCACCACCAGCAATTTATGTACGGCTTATGGTCAGTGGCCCTTAAGCCCAACAACAACAACACTACCGCCAGTTCTCTCATACATAATGACAATTTATTCATTCTAGAGTATATATCATGTTTCTATGTTATTAATATTGTTTATTATGTCATATTAGATGAATTGTGATAGATAAATAAGCCGTAGAGCTGATATTAGTGTCACAATGAAGCATTTTGTCCCGCCTCCCAACAATAAACTCGCCTCCCTCTCTCTTCCTCTCCATCTTCCATACACCAACAAGAGTTGCCAATGAAGGTAAGTGTGATGTTAAATGTTCATTTATACATGTTATTAGTGCTTTATATTTATTTGTCATTCTTTTCTGTATGTAAATCTATATTTAATCTCTAAAAAGTTATTTTTTGTTAATACTCCTGGATGTCTGAAACAGATTAATTGAATTTACATTATTTCTTATGGGGAAAATGGCTTCAGTTTTCGTTGATTTCAGTTTTAGTCGATCCCTCTGGAACGGATTAAGCACAAAAACAGAGGGTCCACTGTAGTTAGATCATTATAACATGGACTTGGGTGCATTGAAAGACAAGGTAAATGCTTATGTTGTGTACACTGATTTTGCAAAGACCTTTCGCACTTTCACAACTATGGTGTGAAAGTGCACAAAATGCATGCAAAGGAATAACCAAAAATGTTGGCAAATGGATATTTAACCTCCTAAAGAAGAGAACCCAGAAGGTAGTAGTAACCAGAGCAAAGCTGGAGGATTCCACAGTGAAAAGCTCTGTTCCTTAGAAGAGAGAGTACTTGCCCCACTTCTGTTTTTCATTCTTATATACTGTATGACATGGGTATACATCATAGTGCCATATCATCCTTTGTTGATGATACCAGAATTTTTATGAGTCAGGTTCATCGATGACATAGCGAATCTTCAAGTAGATAAACCAAGTCTTCCAATGGTCCACAGACAACAACATGATGTTCAATGAAGACAAACTACAGGTGCTCCACTTGAATGAAGACAAATTTTGGTTGCTCAGAGGAGCTAGTTACAACAGGAGGCAGCAGTGATGGTACTTTTTTCTGGGGAAGGAGGTAGGTGACCCTTAGAGGAAGCAGGGTGCTCTTCCCTCACATCCTGTCTCCCCATCAGACCCCCAATGGCAAGATGCACACTCATGGGATTCACATCATTGCCCCTACTCAGGAGGGCCCTTCAGTAACTCCCTGGCTATGTGAAGGTGACAGAGGTAGGCAGTGGTCACCGAGATAGGTGGTAGGGTAACTGGCAAAGTGCATGCCCCAGAGGAGAAGAGCTCTGGAGGGCCCTAGAGTAATTGGGACCCTGCGGCTAGATGCAACTGCCACATAGAATCTGCCACAATGTAGGAGGTATACCTTTCTAATGGCCTTGTTGAGTCCCACTTTATGTATACACAGCACAGCAGCACACACTACCTTGTGTACTACACATATTCTGACAGTGACTTTGTTAGAGCCCCCACAATTGTGACACTGCCACACAGCAATACAAGAGTGGGAAGTGTTGAAGTTGGTGCCACATGAAACACAAGTCTCTTGTACAGCCTCTCCTCACTTAATGTACTCATTTACTGAAGACTCGGACTTACAACGGGCTCTCTGATCAGTATGCATATCTAAATAATGTATAATAGAGCTGATTTCCTCTATTCTGTTTATTACAATATACAATACACTACTGTATAAACATTTAAAAATATACCAGAAATGTTATAAATGGTGCAAAAATGACATTAAAACAATATCAAAGATGGTTGACACAAATCCACTACCATTATAGCATGCTCCTCACTTAGTGATGAATTCGTTTACCAACGTGGTCTTGGGAACAGAACTCCGTCATTAAGCAAGGAGAGGCTGTATATTGCAAAATTATGAGGATTTGTGGGGATTTTAAATACATATGTGAACATGCATATCTATTGTGGCAGATATCCCTTACCCAAAACTGAAGAGTTATTGTCTGTGATGGGTAAAGGCAAGATTTTCTTTAAAACTGATTCGCTAAATAAACCAGACATGTTACCACGGCCTTTTATTATTCTCCTTCAATCATAAATCTGTAAAACACACCAATGGTGTCAGCAGTCTATAATACACACCAAGTGTATCAGTAGTCTATAATACAGTCATACCTCGGTTAACGATATTAATCCGTCAGAGAGGGCATATCTTTAGCCGAAACAATCGTTAACCGAATCAATTTTCCCCATAAGAAATAATGGAAATAAATTTAATCCGTCCAAGACTTCCAAAAGTAGTTAAATAAAATATTTTTTAGAACTTTTTGACATTAAATAATACACAATTTAATGAACAATAAATAAATACACATGTAAATATTGTACAATAACATGTCACTTACATTTATTGAAGAGTTGTTGATGTGTGGAGGACGGGAGGAGGGAGAAGGTGGAGTAGTATGCTAGTGTTTGGAAGGGGAATCCCCTTCCATTAACACTGCAGGTACCAAGTTCTTTTCTGGGGTTACTTCCCTTTTTCTTTGAATGCCACTAGGACCAGCTTGAGAGTCACTGGACCTCTTTCTAACAATAAATCTGTCCAGGGAGCTCTGTGTCTGGCGATTCTTTAACACATCCCTGAAATGACACACCACTGTGTCATTGTACAGGTTGCCAGCACGGCCTGCAACAGCATGGTTAGGGTGATATTCATCCATAAAGCCTTGCACATCACTCCATTTGGCACAGATCTCCTTAATCCTTGAAGAAGGCACCTTCTTCCAAGTGTCAGCAGTCTATAATACACACCAAGTGTCAGCAGTCTATAATACACACCAAGAGTGTCAGCAGTCTATAATACACACCAAGTGTGTCAGCAGTCTATAATGCATACCAAGAGTGTCAGCAGTCTATACTGCATACCAAGAGCGTCAGCAGTCTATAATGCACACCAAGAGTGTCAGCAGTCTATAATACACGCCAGTATATATTACACACCAACAATGATAGAAGTTCAATGTACAACCTTCAGTAGATTACAATGTGTCAACAAAGTATCGGTATCATAGCTATCAGCCTAAAATTGAGTACAGTATCAGTACCTGCAAAAATTTTATCATCCCATCCCTAATACAGTGCTTTAGTGTCAATGTGATAATACACAGGTGTCAGCAGGACAGTTATGCCTTAATAACTTAATCAGGCAAGCAGGTGCAAGGCAAGAGCATGAGCTGCACCATGGTAAATTCTCTCTCTCTCTCTGAAATGCAATCCCTCACTTTCCTTAAAGAACTTCAACACGATGTCTTAACATGTACTGATGTCTTAGGTACATGATATCTTTGGTACATGGATACATTTGACACCTTAATTTCAAGTGATTCTCTATCATTTAATAAATGTTCTCTTACCTCCAAGTGTCAAACTTGACATGCTCCTGTAAGAGGGCAGACAGGTATGGTAAAAGTGTAGACAGAGGAGTCACAGTGCAGCTTTTTCTGGATTCCTTCCCATACTGGCCTTTAGATGCATGATAGAACTGGTAAATTGGCTAAGGATGGAGTAGATTACAATGTTGGGTTGTCAGCTAGTGTCTGAGAACAATACAAAAAAAATGAACTTAACTTCATTAACTTAAGACAGAGGGATATTAAGACCAGTCAATCCGTTTACCACTACTCTTTCATTTAAAGAGGTGCCACATGTCTATTTGTGGCACAACCCACAAAGATCAGCAGACTCTTAGATGTCACTACTGCCTGTCTTTAACTGAGCTACAAGTACAGTAACTCTGGGAGATGACACAGCTGCTGCCTCCAGGAACAGCAGCATCACCACCACCACAAGCAGCTGCACCAGCACCAACTGATGCTATTGCAACAGAACCAGCAGTAACATCAGCAGCAACAACAGCACCAGCATATCACAGCAAGACCAACAGCAGCAGTAATAGAAGCACCACCACCACAGAAACATAAACAGCATCAGCAAAACCAGTAGAAAGACCAGCAGTAGCAGGAGCAACAGCAGCAGCAGCGACACCAATAGTAGCACCAGCATAACACAGAAAGACAAGTAGCAACAATAACATCATTAGTAGAAGCAGCATCAACACTAACAGCAGCAGTATCAGCAACAGCAGCAGCAGCACCAACACCAACAGTAGTATCAGCAACAACAGCAGCAGCACCAACAGTAGTATGAGCAACAGCAGCAGCAGGCAGGAAGTTAAGTGTGTATCATACTGGGGCGATGGTGAACTGTGACAGTGTTATACTGCAGGCAGACACTAACCTGTGACAGTGTTATACTGCAGGCAGACACTAACCTGTGACAGTGTTATACTGCAGGCAGACACTAACCTGTGACAGTGTTATACTGCAGGCAGACACTAACCTGTGACAGTGTTATACTGCAGGCAGACACTAACCTGTGACAGTGTTATACTGTAGGCAGACACTAACCTGTGACAGTGTTATACTACAGACAGACACTAACCTTGGACAGTGTTATACTGCAGACGGACACTAACCTTGGACAGTGTTATACTGCAGACAGACACTCACCTGTCAGTGTTATACTACAGGCAGAAACTCACCTGTCACAGTGTTATACTACAGGCAGAAACTCACCTGTCACAGTGTTATACTGCAGGCAGACACCTGTCACAGTGTTATACTGCAGGCAGACACTCACCTGGGACAGTGTTATACTGCTGGCAGACACTCACCTGGGACAGTGTTATACTGATGGCAGACACTCACCTGGGACAGTGTTATACTGCAGGCAGACACTCACCTGGGACAGTGTTATACTGCAGGCAGATATTCACCTGGGACAGTGTTATACTGCTGGCAGACACTCACCTGGGACAGTGTTATACTGCTGGCACTCACCTGGGACAGTGTTATACTGCTGGCAGACACTCACCTGGGACAGTGTTATACTGCTGGCAGACACTCACCTGGGACAGTGTTATACTTCTGCACTCATCTGGGACAGTGTTATACTGCTGGCACTCACCTGGGACAGTGTTATACTGCTGGCACTCACCTGGGACAGTGTTATACTGCAGGCACTCACCTGGGACAGTGTTATACTACAAGCAGACACCTGTCACAGTGTTACACTGCGGGCAGACACTCACCTGCCACAGTGATATACTGCAGGGACACCTGGGACAGTGTTATACTGCAGACACTTACCTGTTACAATGTTATATTGCAGACACTCACCTAAGACAGTGTTATACTGCACTCACTCATCTAAGACAGTGTTATACTGAACTCACACACTCATCTAAGACAGTGTTATACTGCACTCACACTCACCTAAGACAGTGTTATACTGCACTCACACACTCATCTATGACAGTGTTATACTGCACTCACACTCATCTAAGACAGTGTTATACTGAACTCACACACTCACCTAAGACAGTGTTATACTGCACTCACACTCACCTAAGACAGTGTTATACTGCACTCACACACTCACCTGGACCATGAAGAAGACTGTGGTGTCAGGGTGGCACAACACCACACAACACCTACACTGAGGGCGACACAACACCTACACTGAGGGCGACACAACACCTGGTAGGTACACTGAGGGAGGGCAGCACACAACACTGTTAGTGACACACACCAGCTACACTGTGGCTGATACAACACCTGGCAGCTACACTGAGTAAGAACGGCACATTGTTACACTGAATGAGGGTGGCACACTGCTACACTGAGTGAGGGTGGCACACTGCTACACTCACTCACAACAACACGACACTGCCGCCATCTATGAAAATCAATCAGCAACTGCTGTATATTTCCTCTCAACATATTATTGTTTATACAGATGATAAGCTTCATGGTACTCAAGTAATGCTTTTATTTTTCCTTTTGTCGTGATAGGTAATTTATCAGGAAAATGTAAACTATATGTGATGTTGTCTCTAAGTAGCAGATGCTCTAAGGCAGAGTTCTTCAAACTTTCTAAATCACGGATTAACTAAGTATAATAATAATAATATAATATAATATCTTTATTTCTACAAGTACATGTACACGGTATACAGACCATACCTGACATCAATGACATACTACTACATAAAAAACCTCTTGTTATGCAGAGCATTTCTGGAAAATTAGGTCAGTTTTGTCCCAGGATGCGACCCACACCAGTCCACTAATAATAATTTTTATTTTGACATGATACATGGTTGTACAAAAGAATATAATAGTTGTGTATACATTTGAAAAGCTTTTTTATATGCAGAGCATTTCGGGCAAACTTAAAATTAACTTAATATTAATAAGGCAATAACAGTTCATATGGTCATTAAATGAGTTACAATGAGCACAAGAGAATTGTGTATTCTATTAGGTAATGCTACGTACATGGCTTTACTAAGTCTAGTAGAGAAGTTCAGCATAGACTAATTACAGTTTTGATATAGTTTATAAAACGTACAATATTAAAATTTAGAACAAGTTAAAACAATTTACAATATGAAGTATTACAATTTAGTACATTTTAAATCATTGAGATTGAAACACTTATAAGTTTGAAGTAATGAGTAAATGGTTGAGCAATCAACAGCAATATACAATAATGAAACTGAAACAATTTTAAGTTCGAAGTAAATTATCAAATAGTTGAGCAGTCTTAAATTATTGAGAAGTTTTTTGAGTAGCTTTTGAGTAACAAAGGTATTAAGTAAAGTATTTGTCTGGTTAATTTTGAGTTATGAGGTGATTCCTAAGTAGGACCTTAAACTGATTTGCAGGCAGCAGGGGTCCTTTAGTGTGTTCTGGCAATGAATTCCAGATCTTCGCACCATTTATGTACATAGCATTTTTTGCATAGTGAGAGATGGACACGAGGGATATCGAAGAGTGATTTGTGTCTTGTGTTATGCCTGTGTGTTCTGTTGTAGTTATCAAGGAGGAGTTTCAGAGGTACCCATTTTAATGATGGGGAACATAGACAACCGGTGTAAAGAAACACGCCCAGATACGGAAAACGTGAAGAAATTAAAATCTCATCGGAGTACAAAACTAATTCCAACCACACAATAGAGCGAAAAACTAATGTCAAAGACCTGGGAGTGATCATGTCAGAGGATCTCACCTTCAAGGGCCATAACAAAGTAGCAATTGCATCTGCTCGAAAAATGACAGGATGGATAATGAGAACCTTCAAAACCAGGGATGCCAAGCCCATGTTTACACTTTACAGATCGCTTGTTCTATCTAGGCTGGAATATTGCTGCACACTAACTGCACCTTTCAAGGCGGGTGAAATTGCTGACCTTGGAAATGTGCAGAGAACCTTCACGGCACGCATAACTGCGATAAACCACCTCAACTACTGGGAACGCTTGAAGTTCCTAAACCTGTACTCTCTAGAACGCAGGCGGGAGAGATACATTATTATATACACATGGAAAATTCTCGAGGGCTTAGTACCAAACTTGCACACGAAAATCACTCCCTACGAAAGCAAAAGACTCGGCAGGCGATGTAACATCCCCCCAATGAAGAGCAGTGGTGCCACTAGCACGTTGAGGGACAACACAATAAGTGTCAGGGGCCAAAGATTGTTCAACTGCCTCCCAGCATACATCAGGGGGATTACCAACAAACCCCTGGCTGTCTTCAAGCAGGCACTGGACAGGCACCTAAAGTCGGTACCTGACCAGCCGGGCTGTGGTTCGTACGTTGGACTGCGTGCGGCCAGCAGTAACAGCCTGGTTGATCAGGCTATGGTCAAACAGGAGGCCTGGTCACGGACCGGGCCGCGGAGGCGTTGACCCCTGGAATTCTCTCCAGGTAGACTCCAGGTATGTTTCTACTCTCGCCGGGAATCGAACCCGGACCCTCGCCGTGTGAATAAGTAAGTTTATTCAGGTATATATAAATACAGTTACATAGATTATCATACATAGCAGCATATGTGTAGACAACCCAGGATAATCCTAAAAAGTCAGACGGAGTGACTTATTTCCATTGTGGTGAAGCGAGAGTTTAGGTATTTAGGCACAGGTACACGTAAGTGCAATTATCATACATAAATTAACTAGGATAACCCAGAAAAGTCAAAGTGAATTTATTTGGATAATTATCCCCAAAGGATTATTAATCCAGGATAAGCCAATATATCCTTGGTAAGGGAGTTTGCTCAGTTCTGGTCTCCCTATTACACTTGTTTAGGGTTTGAATAATAAGATATTACAAGGAAATAAGTCACTCTGACTTTTTTTTGGGGTTATCCTAGGTAATTTACACCATGTATGATAACTGTACTTATAAGTACCTGTACCTAAGATAAATAAACTTACAGTGGACACAATTGTACTGGAAAACACGACTATCAGAACAGTAAGTGTATTGAAGTGCAATTTACATAATTTTATATAGTAATACACATGTAAATTACCTGGTTTAACCCCCCCCCCCAAAAAAAAAAAAAATCACAATAAAACCGGCTTGATTATTAATAATAAAAACAAAACCCAGTTGAGTAATAAGATACAAATAAAATGAGTAAATTAAATACATGAAAAAGAAATGCATGAGCATCAAAAATAAAAAATAAATCAGTTGAATATAGCAGTTACGTGAATATTAACTATGCAAGAAGTCACATTCGTTAATTCCCAGGGCTGACTCATTACCTACCTTTTAATTCTTCTAAACTGGTTTTTGCTGAGACTGGTCTTCAAAAAATCAAATAAAAGATAAAAAGAAATATTTCTTGCGTAGTACACGATGTGCAGTTTACCTGTAATAAAAGTTTGTTAAGCACAAAGCCACTAACATGCACTTTGTTAAGCACAAAGCCACTAACATGCACTTTGTTAAGCACAAAGCCACTAACATGCTCTTTGGTAAGCACAAAGCCACTAACATGCTCTTTGTTAAGCACAAAGCCACTAACATGCTTTGTTACACACTTGCACTTGTTAAGTGCAAAGCCACTAACATGCTCTTTGTTAAGCACAAAGCCACTAACATGCACTTTGTTAAGCACAAAGCCACTAACATGCACTTTGTTAAGCACAAAGCCACTAACATGCACTTTGTTAAGCACAAAGCCACTAACATGCACTTTGTTAAGTGCAAAGCCACTAACATGCTCTTTGTTAAGCACAAAGCCACTAACATGCACTTTGTTAAGCACAAAGCCACTAACATGCACTTTGTTAAGCACAAAGCCACTAACATGCACTTTGTTAAGCACAAAGCCACTAACATGCACTTTGTTAAGCACAAAGCCACTAACATGCACTTTGTTAAGCACAAAGCCACTAACATGCACTTTGTTAAGCACAAAGCCACTAACATGCATTTCGGATAGACTCAGGCAACCGTTCCACTCCTTTATTGTTGTGAAATAGGTGTTTGAGGTCTGACCACCTTCTGTAGGTACTACAGTAGGTACCACACTGGCTTTGGTTCTTAACCTTGACAAAATTAGCAATAAGATATTCTGGACACTGTGAGTAATTTTATAAATCACGATTTAGTTTCAGCTGCCTTATCCTATCTTCAATATTAAGCATGTCCAGTTGTTGTAATTCATTCTGGCCTAAATACTCTCTTGGACACAAGTCCAGGATGAATCTCACCATTTTAATTCTGGGTAATCTGTAGTTTGTCTCATATTTTTGGTTAGCCCAGAGTACCATGACAAACAAGAATAATCTACGAGACATTATATAAGAACTAGACATATTTTCCTGCGAGCCTCCTTAGGTAGACACTATGATTGTCTTTAAAGGAACTTAAAACCTGGCCAGTCAGAATGTTTAGATACTGTATACTAGGTTTTAGTAACACTTAAATATCTTCCACAGATGAATTATGAGCTACCCTCAATATCTTTGAACTACTTTTTTTTTTTAGGAACTGTTGTAGATTCGCCGGTATAATCGCCCGGCTCGGGCCTTGGGTCTCTGTCGAGGGAGTGTCTCAGACCAATGTCTGTCATGGGAGGAGGTACAAGCACCTCCTCGTCTTCTGGGACTAGCTGTCCCCAGGCCTAGCCCCATTCCCCGCCCCTACGGGGCTCGGAGGGAGAAGCTAGGCACCTTGGGCTGCCATAAACCCTGCCCACACTGGGCTCGAAGGGTTTGGCAGCTGCATAGCAGCAGACGATGTCAGGAGGTGCTTGCAGTATCTTTTGGAGCCACACCCCAGCTTTGGACATTAAGCCCAAACGCTGGGGAGGCTCAAGAATGCCTCTTGCTGTGTGTCTTGCTGCTGCTACTACTACACTTGTCTGTTGCACTCTCCTCCTTTTGGAACATCTGACCTACCAGGCGTGGAACTCCCCTTTACCTCCATATATGTAGGCGTTTTTCAAAAAAAAGTTGTTTCTAAGGTAATAAAAGGTAGAGACACCGTGTGGTCTTTAAAACCACCGACTTCAAGGTCGTTCAGTCAGGCACAGAAGCACGAGTGTCTGGCAGTCCTGCCACTCAAGAATAGAAAATCTTGACCAAGGAACTTCCACTTGATTTGCGAGGTCCTGGCCAGCTGCCATTGTAAAACAACTTGTCTGACCCTAGGTCAGAGTATCTCAAGGTAAGGTTTGCATTCTCACCAGATTTTCCCTTGGCCATTGCCTGAGTTAGTGTAATATCTTTTTTTATGCACCGCATACCCATCCTGTGGGCGGTAGTCAGAAGATTACAAAGGTACATAATGGGTCCAGGGACTGGACCCCAATGTTTTGATAGCTGAACAAGTTAAAGGTAATGAACTCCAGGTAGATCTGGTCATAATCATGACCAAGTTAACATTGTTAGCATGGTTACAATCATGAACAAATTACAAAGTAATGAGCAATTCACACGTCCACACCCGGTCACAACTGTAATGAGTTATTAGAGAAAATATTAATTGGGTCACACACTCACGAGCGCACACACACACACACACACACATCACACACACACACACACACACACACACACACACACACACACACACACACACAGATGATGTGAAGTTAATGAGGAGAATTAAATCAGATGAGGATCAGGCAGGACTTCAAAGAGACCTGGACATGCTGGACACCTGGTCCAGCAACTGGCTTCTCGAATTTAACCCTGCCAAATGCAAAGTCATGAAGATCGGGGAAGGGCAAAGAAGGCCACAGACAGAGTATAGGCTAGGTGGCCAAAGACTGCAAACCTCGCTCAAGGAGAAAGATCTTGGGGTGAGTATAACACCAAGCACGTCTCCGGAAGCACACATCAACCAGATAACTGCTGCAGCATATGGGCGACTGGCAAACCTGAGAATAGAGTTCCGATACCTTAGTAAGGAATCGTTCAAGACACTGTACACCGTGTACGTCAGGCCCATACTAAAGCATGCAGCACCAGTTTGGAACCCATACCTGGTCAAGCACGTCAAGAAGTTAGAGAAAGTGCAACGGTTTGCACCAAGGTTAGTTCCAGAGTTAAGGGGAATGTCCTACGAAGAAAGGTTAAGGGAAATCGGCCTGACAACACTGGAGGACAGGAGGGTTAGGGGAGACATGATTACGACATACAAAATACTGCGTGGAATAGACAAGGTAGATAGAGACAGGATGTTCCAGAGAGGGGACACAGAAGCAAGGGGTCACAATTGGAAGTTGAGGACTCAGACGAGTCAAAGGGATGTTAGGAAGAATTTCTTCAGCCATTGAGTAGTCAGGAAGTGGAATAGTCTAGCAAGTGATGTAGTGGAGGCAGGAACCATACATAGCTTTAAGACGAGGCATGATAAAGCTCATGGAGCGGGAAGAGAGGGGACCCAGTAGCGATCAGTGAAGAGGCGGGGCCAGGAGCTGAGTCTCGACCCCTTCAACCACAATTAGGTGAGTACACACACACACGCACACACACACACACACACACACACACACACACACACACACACACACACACACACACGTGTACGTCAGGCCCATACTAGAGTATGCAGCACCAGTCTGGAACCCACATCTTGTCAAGCACGTCAAGAAACTAGAGAAAGTGCAAAGGTTTGCGACAAGGCTAGTTCCACAACTCAGGGGTCTGTCCTATGAAGAAAGGTTGAGGGAAATAGGACTAACAACACTGGAAGACAGAAGGGTTAGAGGAGACATGATAACGACATACAAAATACTGCGAGGAATCGACAAGGTGGATAGTGACAGGATGTTCAAGAGAGGGAACAAAGAAACAAGGGGACATAACTGGAAGCTGAAGACTCAGATGAGTCAAAGGAATGTTAGGAAGCATTTCTTCAGCAACAGAGTAGTCAGGAAGTGGAATAGTCTAGCGAACGATATAGTGGAGGCAGGAACCATACATAGTTTTAAGACAAGGTATGATCAAGCTCATGGAGCAGGGAGAGCAGTGACCTAGTAGTGGACAGCGAAAAGGTGGGGCCAGGAGCTGAGTATCGACCCCTGCAACCACAATTAGGTGAGTACATCAGCTAAGGAAGAGATTGAAGGAAGGAATGCTTCAATTGCAGGACCTAGATCATCTCAGGAGATGCAAAGGGAAATACAGTGGGAGGACGAGAGGGAGAGGTTAATTTTTGTCTACGGGCTCCAGGAAGTTGAACGGGAAACTTATGAAGCAAGAAAACAGGAGGAGAAAAAAGCAATTGAAAGTATCATGAAAGCAATAGAAGAGGATGACATGACCCAGTTAACAAATGTTCGGAGAATTGGGTGGTTTGCAAGAGAGAAAAAACGGCCAAAGTGATTTTCAAGGCAGAATCAGCTCGAAACAGGATCCTGCAGGAGAAAGCATGACTAAGGGACACACCGGATTCCCGGAGAGTGTATCTCGACCGAGACAGAATACAAGAAGAAAGGAAGCTCATGAAAGAGAGGGTACAAAGACGCAAGGAGGAACGAGAGGTTATGACGGAGATGAGCAAAAGAACACAGACCTAGGTGGAAGGGCAAACACAACCTCCTCCAGAACCACCCACAGGAGACTACACAGGTATGAGGAACTTCCTGCAGGAGGTTCAGTGGGAAAGATAATTGGTAGGAAAGTCAGTAAAGGAAATGATGAAATACGTAACAACAAAATGCAAGGAGGCAGAGGAAAGGTTTGTTCCCAAGGGCAACAGAATTAATGGGAAGACCAGAACGAGCCCTTGGTTTACCCGAAGGAAAAAACTAAGTGCACTAGAGAATGGAAAAAGTACAGGAGCAAAGGACCCAGGAAAATAAAGAGATTAGTCGAAAAGCCAGAAACGAGTATGCACAGATAAGGAGGGAGGCCCAGCAACAGTACGAAAATAACATAGCATCGAAAGTCAAGTCTGACCCGAAGCTGTTGTATAGCCACATCAGGAGGAAGACAAGAGTCAAGGACCAGGTAATCAGGCTGAGGAAAGAAGGTGGGAAGCTCACAAGAAACGATCAAGAAGTATGTGAGGAGCTCAACACGAGATTTAAGGAAGTATTTACAGTGGAGACAGAAAGGACTCTGGGAAGACAGAACAGAGGGGTACACCAACTAGGGACATACCAACAAGTGTTGGATGACATACACACAACCGAGGAGAAGGTGAGGAAGCTGCTAAGTGACCTTGATATCTCAAAGGCGGTGGGACCGGACAACATCTCTCCGTGGGTCCTTAGAGAGGGAGCAGAGACACCGTGTGTGTCACTAACCACAATTTTCAACACATCCCTTGAAACTGGGCAACTGCTTGAGGTATGGAAGACGGCAAATGTAGTCCCCATTTTTAAGAAAGGAGACAGAAACGAGGCACTAAACTATAGACCAGTGTCACTGACGTGTATAGTATGCAAAGTCATGGAGAAGATTATCAGGAGGAGAATGGTGGAGCACCTGGAACTGAACAAGATTATAAACGACAACCAGCACGGATTTCTGGAAGGCAAATCCTGTGTCACAAACCTACTAGAGTTTTATGACAAGGTAACAGAAGTAAGACATTATAAAGAGGGGTGGGTTGATTGCATTTTCTTGGACTGCAGGAAGGCCTTCGACACAGTTCCTCACAAGAGATTAGTGCAGAAGCCAAAGGATCAGGCACGTATAAGAGGAAGGGTACTGCAATGGATCAGAGAATACCTGAAAGGGAGGCAACAACGAGTCATGGTACGGGATGAGGTATCGCAGTGGGCGCCTGTGACGAGCGGGGTCCCACAGGGGTTAGTCCCTCGTCTTCTCAAGTGTTAAGTTTCGCCAATCCGAGTGCCAAAGAAGCAGACTGATACTGAGATAAACCACCATTTTCCCCACTGACTGGTGGATTATCAGGTAAACGTTCAGGATTATGATCAGTGGCATTACGTCCCTGGACCCATTATGTACCTCTGTAATCTTTTGACTACCCCCCACAAGATGGGTATGGGGTGCATAATAAAGATATCAAACTAAACTACGAGCAAGGGAAGCGGAGACTAATACGAGCTCCTGAAGATATGTTGGATGATTTAGACCTTAGATTTTACGAATTAGTTCACGAATCTGTGCAGCAGTTAAAGTACGACGATATTCAGTGGCAACAGTACGAGCAACAAACTAGCAGCGCTGTAAAGAATGTCTGTGCAAGGATTGTAAAGTATACGCCATCACAAAACAAGACGCGGAAGCGGCATTACCCAGCCAGCACTAAACACCAGCTGGTAGTAATACGCTTAATGCACGGCAGCCGTAATTCAACATAACAGCATCCTAAAGAATACAGTGAAATTGAACGTGGCAGAAGAGCACAATGCAGCGTAGTAAAATAACAATTGCTTCAGGACAGGCACTCAATATTATGAACACAGTTACACGAAAAAAAGACCTGTTGTACCTGACCGTAAATCAAGTCTCCTGACAAGGAACAATCCTCAAGCAAATAAAAACAAAGGCAAACACAAAGGGGTAATTTTTAGTACCTGTACATTCCCTTCACCAATATATTTACAAATGTACAAAGCACAATAAAGCAGTCAAATGATAATGAATGCACTGCAGTTGGTTTTTCAACACAAAATACCAGACCAGACATAGAGAGTATCTGCCTTCAGCCAGGTGTGAAAGCATAACGTCAGACCAGACATAGAGAGTATCTGCCTCCAGCCAGGTGTGGAAGCATAACGTCAGACTAGACATAGAGGGTATCTGCCTCCAGCCAGGTGTGGAAGTATAACGTCAGACCAGACATAGAGGGTATCTACCTCCAGCCAGGTGTGGAAGCATAACGTCAGACCAGACATAGAGGGTATCTGTCTCCAGCAAGGTGTGGAAGCATAACGTCAGACCAGACATAGAGGGTATCTGTCTCCAGCCAGGTGTGGAAGCATAACGTCAGACCAGACATAGAGGGTATCTGTCTCCAGCCAGGTGTGGAAGCATAAAGTCAGTCTGGCTGGTACAAACTCTCACCCATTTGGTTGGTATTTAAACTGGACAGCGAATCAGAGTAGTTAGGGCCCCTGTGCAAACCATTCCAGCTTAACCATTCCAGCTTGATTATTGATGAACGCTGAATAAATTGTAACATTCTCGGTGCAACATTCCTGCATGTGTTTCTCATTCATACACTAATCGCTGGGTGATACTGTATCAGGTTTTTTTTTTCAGCTCAAGAAGATGAAATCCAGGCAACCCTCGCTTGTTTGTTTTGTCTCTGCCACTCTGCTGTTGAACAATAGTAAAGTTATAAGACAGGATTTTCCATCACTTAATTCAAGCTGGTTTAATTGTAAGAGTTTTCTCTCCAAATGCTCCAAACTATATCCTTAGAATTTATCCACGACTTTTGACGAAATATGTATTAAATATACCGGTCTGTATTCGAGTGCCTCTTGTCTGTACCCTCTTATATATATATATATATATATATATATATATATATATATATATATATATATATATATATATATATGTGTGTGTGTGTGTGTGTGTGTGTGTGTGTGTGTGTGTGTGTGTGTGTGTGTGTGTGTTGTGTGTGTGTGTGTGTGTGTGTGTGTATGGTGACCACGTAGCCTTTTTCAAATTTTCTGGTAAATTCCTAATTGGAGAAATTGATGTAAAACTTTTGTTAGTGGTTGTGAACACTGGTTCCGCTCCTTCACTCAGCCCCATGAAGATATGTTGTCTTGCTTGATCTTATTGTTTTTGTTATATTATGTTCATTCAGCAGCTTTATCACTTCTTTTGTTCCATTTATGGTTCACAGCATCTGCTGGTTTGTTGTACCTACACTAGTCAGAGAAATAGCAAACATCGAATTAAAACTAAAGGAATCTTATATGAATCAAGAGACACGGGAAGAACTAAGAGCCATAAATGAAATTGAAAGAAACCCTAAGTATTTCTTTTCCTATGCAAAATCAAAGTCGAGAACAACAACCAGTATTGGGCCCCTACTTAAACCGGATGGGTCCTACACAGATGACAGCAAGGAAATGAGTGAGTTACTTAAATCCCAGTATGACTCAGTCTTTAGCGAGCCACTAACCAGACTGAAAATCGAAAACCTAAATGATTTTTTCATGAGAGTGCCACAGAACTTGACAGACGCATGCCTTTCTGACATCATCACTACGCCAAATGACTTTGAAAAGGCAATAAATGACATGCCCATGCACTCCGCTCCAGGCCCAGACTCATGGAACTCCGTGTTCATCAAGAACTGCAAGAAGCCCCTATCACATGCTTTTAACATCCTATGGAGAGGGAGCATGGACACTGGGATCGTCCCGCAGCTACTAAAAACAACAGAAATAGCCCCGCTCCACAAAGGGGGCAGTAAAGCAATAGCAAAGAACTACAGACCAATTGCGCTAACGTCCCATATCATAAAAATCTTTGAAAGGGTTCTAAGAAGCAAGATCGCCACCCATCTTGATACCCATCAATTGCACAACCCAGGACAGCATGGGTTTAGAGCAGGCCGCTCCTGTCTGTCCCAACTACTGGACCACTACGACAAGGTCCTGGATGCTCTAGAAGATAAACAGAATGCAGATGTTATATACACAGATTTTGCAAAAGCCTTTGACAAGTGTGACCATGGTGTAATAGCACACAAAATGCGTGATAAAGGAATAACAGGAAAAGTTGGTAGATGGATTTATAATTTCCTAACACATAGAACACAAAGAGTAGTAGTCAACAGAGTAAAGTCTGAGGCAGCTACTGTGAAAAGCTCTGTTCCACAAGGCACAGTACTTGCTCCCATCCTATTCCTCATCCTCATATCAGACATTGACAGGGATATAAGCCACAGTGCTGTGTCTTCCTTTGCAGATGACACCCGAATCTGTATGACAGTGTCCACCGTTGAAGACACTGCAAGACTCCAAGCAGACATAAACCAAATCTTTAAATGGGCTGCAGAAAACAATATGAAGTTCAATGATGAGAAATTTCAATTACTCAGATACGGAAAACGTGAAGAAATTAAAATCTCATCGGAGTACAAAACTAATTCCAACCACACAATAGAGCGAAACACTAATGTCAAAGACCTGGGAGTGTTCATGTCAGAGGATCTCACCTTCAAGGACCATAACAATGTAGCAATTGCATCTGCTCGAAAAATGACAGGATGGATAATGAGAACCTTCAAAACCAGGGATGCCAAGCCCATGTTGACACTTTACAGATCGCTTGTTCTATCTA
Organism: Cherax destructor; assembly: GCA_009830355.1. Taxonomy (NCBI): domain Eukaryota; kingdom Metazoa; phylum Arthropoda; class Malacostraca; order Decapoda; family Parastacidae; genus Cherax; species Cherax destructor. Next base: position 147,301 of record WNWK01003386.1, on the reverse strand, counting down.
GGCTGGAATATTGCTGCACACTAACTGCACCTTTCAAGGCGGGTGAAATTGCTGACCTTGAAAATGTGCAGAGAACCTTCACGGCACGCATAAGTGCGATAAACCACCTCAACTACTGGGAACGCTTGAAGTTCCTAAACCTGTACTCTCTAGAACGCAGGCGGGAGAGATACATTATTATATACACATGGAAAATTCTCGAGGGCTTAGTACCAAACTTGCACACAAAAATCACTCCCTACGAAAGCAAAAGACTCGGCAGGCGATGTAACATTCCCCCAATGAAGAGCAGGGGTGCCACTAGCACGTTGAGGGACAACACAATAAGTGTGAGGGGCCCAAGATTGTTCAACTGCCTCCCAGCATACATCAGGGGGATTACCAACAAGCCCCTGGCTGTCTTCAAGCAGGCACTGGACAGGCACCTCAAGTCGGTACCTGATCAGCCGGGCTGTGGTTCGTACGTTGGACTGCGTGCGGCCAGCAGTAACAGCCTGGTTGATCAGGCTCTGGTCCAACAAGAGGCCTGGTCACGGACCGGGCCGCGGGGGCGTTGACCCCTGGAATTCTCTCCAGGTAGACTCCAGGTAGTCAGCTGAGCTATTCACCTACTTGATCTTATACACTACTAGCAACCCTACCAGCCTTACTACTTGATCTTATACACTACTAGCAACCCTACCAGCCTTACTACTTGATCTTATACACTACTAGCAACCCTACCAGCCTTACTACTTGATCTTATACACTACTAGCAACCCTACCAGCCTTACTACTTGATCTTATACACTACTAGCAACCCTACCAGCCTTACTACTTGATCTTATACACTACTAGCAACCCTACCAGCCTTACTACTTGATCTTATACACTACTAGCAACCCTACCAGCCTTACTACTTGAGCTTATACACTACTAGCAACCCTACCAGCCTTACTACTTGATCTTATACACTACTAGCAACCCTACCAGCCTTACTACTTGAGCTTATACACTACTAGCAACCCTACCAGCCTTACTACTTGATCTTATACACTACTAGCAACCCTACCAGCCTTACTACTGGAGCTTATACACTACTAGCAACCCTACCAGCTTTACTACTTGATCTTATACACTACTAGCAACCCTACTAGCCTTACTACTTGATCTTATACACTACTAGCAACCCTACCAGCCTTACTACTTGATCTTATACACTACTAGCAACCCTACCAGCCTTACTACTTGATCTTATACACTACTAGCAACCCTACCAGCCTTACTACTTGGCTCTTTACGATCGTCATCTTTCTGATTTTGCTGTGGAGTAACTATGGTTCAATTTTTGCCTTTGATTCAACATACTTTTCAAACTGCCTTTCATCCTACCAGTCAGTCCATCTATCATCATTTTATCATGCAGGAGGAGCCACATGTCTATGGTGCATCCAACAAAATAAGCAGACTCTTGGATGTCACTACCGCCCGCCTCCGGCTGGGTTACAAGTATCTTTGGCAGGTTAAATCACCACCACCAGATGTAGACCAAACAAGATGTAAACTTTGCCAGTTGGATTATTGTCACACCCTGCGTCATTATGTACTGGAGTGCGATAAAATTAATGAATTCAGAGACTACTCATTCAGAAATGTTCAAGATATGTCAAAGTATTTTATCCACAGTGGTATATTACAGACCATTCTGGAAAAATACCCTGACTTTGCTCCCTGTAAATAAAGCATTGACACGTGTGTGTGTGTGTGTGTGTATGTACATGTGTGTATGTGTATGTGTGTATGTATATACATGTATGTGTGTGTATGTGTGTGTGTATATATGTATGTGTATATGTATATGTGTGTGTGTGTGACCCAACAATTAAAATTTGCACCAATAACTCATTACAGTTGTGGCTGGGTGTAGACTAATAGATTGCTCATTGCTTTATAATTTGTTCATGATTGCAACCATGTACAGACGTAAGTAAATTTACTTACATGATTCATTACCTTGTAACTAGTGAATTAATTACCATTGTACCTTGTTCAGCTATCAAAACTTTGGGGCCCAGTCTCTGGACCCTATATATACCTCTGTAATCTGCAAATACCTTTGTAACTTGTCATGATTGTGACCATCTGAGTTCATTACCTTTGTAACTTGCTCAGCTATCAAACTTTGAGGTCCAGTCCCTGGACCCATTATGTACCTCTGTAATCTTTTGACTACCGCCCACAGGATGGGTATGGGGTGCATAATAAAGATATCAAACTAAAACTTTCATCCTCACTTCTTATTCTCATGTATTCGTCCCTACCTTCCCTGCTTGTTTTCCTTTTTTTCAGTAAGATGTTCTTTTTATTAATTGTAAGTCCTCTTGCACCTTCCCTTGGTCTCTCTACATTCATGCTTTAACGATGGCATCTCTTTGTTTTCCTTGTTTTTTTTTTCTTGCTCAGTGTGACTCTTTTGCCTCTTGGTACTTTGACTCTATTATCTCTTATCTTTTCATGTATAACTTTGTCGCCTAATTCATTTTCTTGTTACACTTGTCTCAGATAACTTCTTGTGCAGCCTTAAGCCTCCTTCTGGTGCCCAGTGGCCTGGTGGCAAAAGCTCTCGCTTCACACGGTGAGGGTCCGGGTTTGATTCCCGGCGAAGGGGTGGAAACATCGAACGTGTTTCCTTACACCGGTTGTCCCATCAGTAAAATGGGTACCTGGGTGTTAGTTGACTGGTGTGGGTCGCATCCTGGGACAAAACTGACCTAATTTGCCCGAAATGCTCTGCATAACAAGTTGTTTTTTATATAGTAGTATGTCATTGATGTCAGCTAGGCCTATATACCTTGTTCATGTACTTGTAGTAAATAAAGATTTGATTATTATTATTACCTGGAGTCTACCTGGAGAGAATTCCAGGGGTCAACGCCCCCGCGACCCGGTCCGTGACCAGGCCTCCTGTTGGACCAGAGCCTGATCAACCAGGCTGTTACTGCTGGCCGCACGCAGTCCAACGTACGAACCACAGCCCGGCTGGTCAGGTACCGACTTTAGGTGCCTGTCCAGTGCCTGCTTGAAGACAGCCAGGGGTTTGTTGGTAATCTCCCTGATGTATGCTGGGAGGCAGTTGAACAATCTTGGGCCCCTGACACTTATTGTGTTGTCCCTCAACGTGCTAGTGCCACCCCTGCTCTTTATTGGGGGGATGTTACATCGCCTGCCGAGTCTTTTGCTTTCGTAGGGAGTGATTTTTGTGTGCAAGTTTGGTACTAAGCCCTCGAGAATTTTCCATGTGTATATAATAATGTATCTCTCCCGCCTGCGTTCTAGAGAGTACAGGTTTAGGAACTTCAAGCGTTCCCAGTAGTTGAGGTGGTTTATCGCACTTATGCGTGCGGTGAAGGTGTCGTGTCAGTATCATATATATACTTGTGTAGTGTATCTTTCCTTTTATACAGCTGGTCCCTTTGCGTGTGACGTCACGGTACCCGCTGACGTCAGAGGCTCAGCGCATGTGCACAGCCTCTCATAGGCACTCTCGCTCACTAACGTTAGACCTACAGGCGAGACAGACGGGTGGCTGGACTCTCCTTCACTTACTGTAAATATACCGTAACCATCCAACAAGGAGTATCTTTGACCTCCTATATATCTCTCCCAAAACCGGGGAGGATCCATCCACTCCACCGAGCCTGTTTATTCCTCCAGTAGGAAAGTGATTATAAGTTAATCAAAACCGAGTTGTTCATTCCTCCAGTAGGAAAGTGATCATAAGTTGTGAGCTAAAGATAGAAAATTAGAAAATCCAGTTTAGAACCGAATTATTGACTGTGTGTTTTGTTATTAGATTTCCAGTATCTAGCAAGATTGTTGTGTGTTCAAGTTCTCTCTGAGTTCTGAGTTTTAACAGTATAACCCGTGTTAGCCGAGTTTATCTTTCCTGTTAAAACTTCTTCCCTGTAAATATTTATTCTTCCTCAGAAGCCGAAGAGTACATGAATACATATCGATTGATCGATCAAATTTGCAAATTGTAATTTATATGTAATCCGTTATATCTAGATCCATTAAATTTCTCTTAAGTACCATTAACTCAAGAAGTGCGAGAGTAAGATTAATCTTGATCAGTTCAAAGTTATAATGTGTTTGCTATTGTATAGATTCATCCAGTACCACCTGTCTGTTCAGTCTATAGAGTTGTATAGTATGCCGAGACGTCATACGATAACATGGCCGAGCTGTCGTGTCAGTATCATATATATACTTGTGTAGTGTATCTTTCCTTTTATACAGCTGGTCCCTTTGCGTGTGACGTCACGGTACCCGCTGACGTCAGAGGCTCAGCGCATGTGCACAGCCTCTCATAGGCACTCTCGCTCACTAACGTTAGACCTACAGGCGAGACAGACGGGTGGCTGGACTCTCCTTCACTTACTGTAAATATACCGTAACCATCCAACAAGGAGTATCTTTGACCTCCTATATATCTCTCCCAAGACCCACGCGACAAAGGTTCTCTGCACATTTTCAAGGTCAGCAATTTCACCCGCCTTGAAAGGTGCCGTTAGTGTGCAGCAATATTCCAGCCTAGATAGAACAAGCGATCTGTAAAGTGTCAACATGGGCTTGGCATCCCTGGTTTTGAAGGTTCTCATTATCCACCCTGTCATTTTTCGAGCAGATGCAATTGCTACTTTGTTATGGTCCTTGAAGGTGAGATCCTCTGACATGATCACTCCCAGGTCTTTGACATTAGTTTTTCGCTCTATTGTGTGGTTGGAATTAGTTTTGCACTCCGAAGAGATTTTAATTTCTTCACGTTTTCCGTATCTGAGTAATTGAAATTTCTCATCATTGAACTTCATATTGTTTTCTGCAGCCCATTTAAAGATTTGGTTTATGTCTGCTTGGAGTCTAGCCGTGTCTTCAACGGTGGACACTGTCATACAGATTCGGGTGTCATCTGCAAAGGAAGACACAGCACTGTGGCTTATATCCCTGTCAATATCTGATATGAGGATGAGGAATAGGATGGGAGCAAGTACTGTGCCTTGTGGAACAGAGCTTTCACAGTAGCTGCCTCAGACTTTACTCTGTTGACTACTACTCTTTGTGTTCTACATGTTAGGAAATTATAGATCCATCTACCAACTTTTCCTGTTATTCCTTTATCACGCATTTTGTGTGCTATTACACCATGGTCACACTTGTCAAAGGCTTTTTGCAAAATCTGTGTATATAACATCTGCATTCTGTTTATCTTCTAGAGCATCCAGGACCTTGTCGTAGTGGTCCAGTAGTTGGGACAGACAGGAGTGGCCTGCTCTAAACCCATGCTGTGCAATTGGGTTGTGCAATTGATGAGTATCAAGATGGGTTGCGATCTTGCTTCTTAGAACCCTTTCAAAGATTTTTATGATATGGGACGTTAGCGCAATTGGTCTGTAGTTCTTTGCTATTGCTTTACTGCCCCCTTTGTGGAGCGGGGCTATGTCTGTTGTTTTTAGTAGCTGCGGGACGATCCCAGTGTCCATGCTTCCTCTCCATAAGATGTTAAAAGCATGTGATAGGGGCTTCTTGCAGTTCTTGATGAACACGGAGTTCCATGAGTCTGGGCCTGGAGCAGAGTGCATGGGCATGTCATTTATTGCCTTTTCGAAGTCATTTGGCGTCGTGGTGATGTCAGAAAGGCATGCGTCTGTCAAATTCTGTGGAACTCTCATAAAAAATTCATTTAGGTTTTCGATTTTCAGTCTGGTTAGTGGCTCGCTAAAAACTGAGTCATACTGGGACTTAAGTAACTCACTCATTTCCTTGTTGTCATCTGTGTAGGACCCATCCCGTTTAAGTAGGGGCCCAATACTGGTTGTTGTTCTCGACTTTGATTTTGCATAGGAAAAGAAATACTTTGGGTTTCTTTCAATTTCATTTATAGCTTTTTGTTCTTCCCGTGTCTCTTGATTCCTGTAAGATTCCTTTAGTTTTAATTCAATGTTTGCTATTTCTCTGACTAGTGTCTCCCTACGTATTTCAGAGATATTGGCCTCCTGTAGCCGCTCCGTTATTCTTTGCCTTCGCCTGTATAGGGAGCGCCTCTCTCTTTCTAGTTTGCATCTTCTCCTCCTTTTCCTTAAGGGAATTTGCCTTGAGCAAACCTCGAGTACCACTGAGTTAATTTCTTCTAGACATAGGTTGAGATCCGTGATGCTTATTCAATCTTCCCAGTTTATATCATTTAGGACTTGGTTTACTTGGTCCCACCTTATGTTTTTGTTATTGAAGTTGAATTTGGAGAAAGCTCCCTCGCGGCTGATCACATTTTGTTGATCTGGGGCTCCCCGCATGCATGTCTGGACCTCTATTATGTTGTGATCTGAGTATATTGTTTTTGATATGATGACATTTCGTATCAGATCATCATTGTTGGTGAAGATGAGGTCCAGTGTATTCTCCAATCTTGTGGGCTACACTATTTACTGGTTTAAGGTGAATTTGTTGCAGAGATTTAAAAGTTCATGCATTTGTGAATTTTCATCTGAGCTGCCTCCTGGTGTTATCTCTGCTACCACATTGTTTGCAATGTTCCTCCATTTTAGGTGCCTGAGGTTGAAATCCCCCAGTAGCAAGATGTTATTATTATTATTATTATTATTATTATTATTATTATTATTATTATTATTATTATTATTATTATTATTATTATTATACATTCCCATTTTCTGTTACTTCATTTCTTTCTCCATTCTCAAATCCACCAGACATTCAGAAATTAATACTGTATGGAGATAAATAGTATAAAATACCGACACGATGGTAAAAATAGACAGAAATGCAGTATAATGTGATTCTTTATTGGCAACGTTTTTCGCCCACACAGTGGGGTTTATCAAGTCACAAAGAGATGTAGCTCAGCAGAGAGTACATGAGTATATACAGTGAGGTGGAGTCAGGTGAGGAATGCTGAAGTTGACTGCTGAGAAGACGTTGGATTTAAGAAGGTCCTTCCCGGAATAGAAAGGATAACAATGAAGAAGTTTCCTAGCAAGAGACTCAACATAGCTGAACCACATGACTGGTGGCAACTAGTGATCCTCCGAAGTTAATTTCACTTATGTCATTCATTTAATGGGAATGTCAGATGACATCTCCCTTTTCATTTGTCGCTCTTGTTTCCTCTACATGTTGACTAGGAAAATTCGTCATCTCCTCTTCCATTACTTTGCTCTCAGTGTTTCTGGTTCTTCTTGGGATCCAAGTTTTCCCAGTCAGTGCACTTGCTATTGAAATTCCCTAGTATTAGGAGTTTAGATTTTATATTTCTTGCTCTCTCCGCTACTGATTCCATTATGTGAATTATTATCCAAATATTTGATCATAGTCTACCCTTGGCCTCCTGCTATTTGGCGGTGGATTATATATCCCTGCCATTATTACTTTTGTCTCCCCCAAATATTACAGTACTTGCTATACAGTTCTTGAAATCACTTGTGTTTAGGTTTCCTAGGTGTGTACTCACCTAATTGTACTCACCTAATTGTGGTTGCAGGGGTCGAGACTCAGCTCCTGGCCCCGCCTCTTCACTGACCGCTACTGGGTGCCCTCTCTCCCTGCTCCATGAGCTTTATCATACCTCGTCTTAAAGCTATGTATGGTTCCTGCCTCCACTACATCACTTGCTAGACTATTCAACTTCCTGACTACTCTATAGCTGAAGAAATACTTCCTAACATCCCTTTGACTCGTCTGAGTCTTCAACTTCCAATTGTGACCCCTTGTTCTGTGTCCCCTTTCTGGAACATCCTGTCTCTATCCACCTTGTCTATTCCCCGCAGTATTTTGTATGTCGTTATCATGTCTTCCCTAACCCTCCTGTACTCCAGTGTTGTCAGGCCGATTTCCCTTAACCATTCTTCGTAGGACATTCCCCTTAGCTCTGTAACTAACCTTGTCGCAAACCTTTGCACTTTCTCTAATTTCTTGACGTGCTTGACCAGGTACGGGTTCCAAACTGGTGCTGCATGCTCTAGTATGGGCCTAACGTACACATTGTACAGTGTCTTGAACGATTCCTTACTAAGGTATCGGAACGCTGTTCTCAGGTTTGCCAGTCGCCCGTATGCTGCAGCAGTTATCTGGTTGATGTCTGCGAGGTTTGCAGTCTTTGGCCACCTAGCCTATACTCTGTCTGCGGTCTTCTTTGCCCTTCCCCGATCTTCATGACTTTGCATTTGGCAGGGTTAAATTCGAGAAGCCAGTTGCTGGACCAGGTGTCCAGCCTGTCCAGGTCTCTTTGAAGTCCTGCCTGATCCTCATCTGATTTAATTCTCCTCATTAACTTCACATCGTCTGCGAACAGAGACACTTCTGAGTCTATCCCGTCCGTCATGTCATTCACATATACCAAGAATAGCACTGGTCATAGGACTGACCCCTATGGGACCCCGCTCGTCACAGGCGCCCACTGTGATACCTCATCACGTACCATGACCCTTTGTTGCCTCCCTGTCAGGTATTCTGTGATCCATTGCACTGCCCTTCCTGTTATACACGCCTGATCCTCTAACTTCTGCACTAATCTCTTATGAGGAACTGTGTCGAAGGCCTTCCTGCAGTCCAAGAAAATGCAATCAACCCACCCCTCGTCCTAAATGAATCAGTCTGTCTTTTTGTCTCTTCTGTGTGTGTGTGTGTGTGTTTGTTAGTGACTTATTCAAAACGTGTAAACGTCACTTGGTCTCTCTGTATGCATATATTTTTGCAAATAACAAGAGACACGAGAGAGATCTCGTGTCTTACTTCTGTTACTTTGTCATAGAACTCCAGAAGGTTTGTGACACAGGATTTGCCTTCCATGAATCCGTGCTGGTTATCGTTTATAATCTTGTGCCGTTCCAGGTGCTCCACCACTCTCCTCCTGATAATCTTCTCCATGACTTTGCATACTATACACTAAGTTTAGTGCCTCGTTTCTGTTTCCTTTCTTAAAAATGGGAACTACATTCGCCGCCTTCCATACCTCAGGTAGCTGCCCAATTTCAAGGGATGGGTTGAATATTGTGGTTAGTGGCACACACAGCATCTCTGCTCCCTCTCTAAGGACCCACGGGGAGATGTTGTCCAGTCCCATCGCCTTTGAGGTATCAAGGTCACTGAGCAACTTCTTCACCTCCTCCTCAGTTGTGTGTATGTCATCCAACACTTGGTATATTCCTTGTTGGTGTCCCACTCTGTACTGTCATCCCAGAGTCCTTCCTGCCTCCACTGTAAATACCTCCTTAAATTTCGTGTTGAGCTCCTCACATACTTCTTGATCGTTTCTTGTGAGTTCCCCACCTTCTTTCCTCAGCCTGATCAACTGGTCTTTGACTGTTGTCTTCCTCCTAATGTGACTATACAGCAGTTTCGGGTCAGACTTGACTTTCGATGCTATGTCATTTTCATATTGTCGTTGGGCCTCCCTCCTTATCTGTGCATACTTGTTTCTGGCTAATCTCCTTATTTTCCTGGGTCCTTTGCCTTCTGTACTTTTTCCATTCTCTAGCACACTTAGTCTTTGCCTCCCTGCACCTTTGGGTAAGCCAAGGGCTCGTTCTGGACTTCCCATTATTTCTGTTGCCCTTGGGAACAAACCTTTCCTCTGCTTCCTTGCATTTTGTTGTTACGTATTCCATCATTTCGTTTACTGACTTTCCTTCCATGTCTCTGTCCCACTGAACCTCCTGCAGGAAGTTCTCATACCCGTGTAGTCCTCTCTTTTATAGTTTGGCTTTTCCCTTTCAATTCCTGTTGCCCTCTTCACTTGTAACTCTACTATGTACTCAAAGCTCAGAACCATATGATCACTGGCTCCCAGGGCCTCTCATATGTGATGTCCTCAATGTCTGAGCTGCTCAGGGTGAACACGAGGTCCAGCCTTGCTGGTTCGTTCTCTCCTCTCTCTCTCTGATAGTGTCCCTGACATGTTGGTGCATAAGGTTTTCCAGTATCACATCCATCATCTTGGCTCTCCATGTTTCTGGACCCCCATGTGGCTTCAGATTTTCCCAATTGATCTCTGCTCGAGTGCGCTCTTCTTGCCAGCTCAGCCAGTGTGTCCACCATTGCTCTGTTGCTCTCTTCATATTCCTCTTTTGGCCTCCTACAGTTCTGTGATGGGTTATACATCACTGCAATGGCTACCTTATGTTCCCCAGACTGAATTGTACCTACAGTGTAGTCCCTTTCACTAATCACGTCCATGCCTTCCATTTCCTCAAATCTCCATTGGTTCCTTACGAGCAGTGCAACCCCTCCTCTCCCTCTACTCCTATCTTTCCTCAGGATCTGATATCCTGGTGGGAAGATTTCATCTGTTATTGCCTCAGTGAGTTTCATTTCTGTGACTGCTATGATGTCTGGGGACTTCTCATTGATTCTTTCATTCCACTCCTCATATTTATTCGTTATTCCATCCGCGTTTGTGTACCAAACCTTCAACTTCGTTTCTAAAACTGTGGTCCTGGAGGAATATTGGGGTTGGAGCGGGAGCCCTGGTGGGGGTGGGGTTTGTGATGGGGGTTGGGGGTAGAGTGCCCGTAGGGGGTTGCTGTAGGGGTGGGGGTTGCTGTTGGGGTGGGGGTTGCTGTATTGGTGGGGTTTGTGATGGGGGGTGGGAACAGAAGGAATGGTGGTTGCTTTAGGTGTGTGTGCGTGTGTGTACTCACCTAATTGTACTCACCTAATTGTGGTTGCAGGGGTCGAGACTCAGCTCCTGGCCCCGCCTCTTCTCTGTCTGCTACTGGGTCTCTGCTCTCCCTGCTCCATGAGCTTTATCATACCTCGTCTTAAAACTGTGTATGGTTCCTGCCTCCACTATATCTTTCTCTAGACTATTCCACTTCCTGACTACTCAGTGGCTGAAGAAATGCTTCCTAACATCCCTTTGACTCATCTGAGTCTTCAGCTTCCAGTTGTGTCCCCTTGTTTCTGTGTTCCCTCTCTGGAACATCCTGTCACTGTCTACCTTGTCGATTCCCCGCAGTATTTTGTATGTCGTTATCATGTCTCCTCTGACCCTTCTTTCCTCCAGTGTTGTTAGTCCTATTTCCCTCAACCTTTCTTCATAGGACAGACCCCTGAGTTGTGGAACCTAGTCGCAAACCTTTGCACTTTCTCTAGTTTCTTTACGTGCTTGACCAGGTGTGGGTTCCAGACTGGTGCTGCATATTCTAGTATGGGCCTGACGTACACGGTGTACAGTGTCTTGAACGATTCCTTGTTAAGGTAACGGAACGCTAATCTTAGGTTTGCCAGTCGCCCATATGCTGCCGCAGTTATCTGGTTGATGTGTGCCTCCGGAGACGTGCTTGGCGTTATACTCACCCCAAGGTCTTTCTCCTTTGCCGAGGTTTGTAGCCTTTGTCCGCCTAGCCTGTACTCTGTCAGCGGTCTTCTTTGCCCTTCTCCGATCTTCATGACTTTGCATTTGGTGGGATTGAATTCGAGAAGCCAGTTGCTAGACCAGATGTCAAGCTTGTCCAGGTCTGTTTGAAGTCCTGCTTGGTCCTCCTCCGATGTGATTCTCCTCATTAATTTCACATCATCTGCGAACAGAGACACTTCTGAGCCTGTGTGTGTGTGTGTGTACTCACCTATTTGTACTCAGCTGTTTGTGGTTGCAAGGGTCGAGTCATAGCTCCTGGCCCTGCCTCGTTGCAAACCTTTGCACTTTCTCTAATTTCCTGATGTGCTTGCCCAAATGTGGGTTCCAAACTGGTGCAGCATACTCTAATATAGGCCTGACGTACACGGTGTACAGAGTCCTGAACGACTCCTTACTGAGATGTCGGAAAGTTATTCTTAGGATTGCTAGTCGCCCATATGCTGCAGCAGTTATTTGGTTGATGTGTGCCTCGGGAGATATATTCGGTATTACACTCACCCAAAATCCTTTTCCTTGAGTGAGGTTTGTAGTTTTTGGCTCCCTAGGCTGTATTCTGTCTGCGGTCTTCTTTGACCTTCCCCGATCTTCATGATTGCACTTGGCGAGGCTGAACTCCAGGAGCCAGTTGCTAGAGCAGGTCTGTAGCCTGTCCAGATCAATTTGTAGTCGTGCCTGGTCCTTCTCCGATTGAATTCTTCTCATTAACTTCACATCGTCTGCAAACAGACACACTTCTGAATCTATTCCTTCCCTCATGTCGTTCACATACACCAGAAACAGCAACGGTCCTAGAACTGACTCCTGTGGAACCCCACTCGTCATAGGCGCCCACTCCGACAGCTTGTCACGTACCATGACTCGCTGTTGCCTCCCTGTCAGGTATTCTCTGATCCACTGAAGTGCCTTCCGTGTTATACCTGCCTGGTCTTTCAGCTTTTGCACTAATCTCTTGTGCGGAACTGTCTTGATCCTACGTCATTCTCATATTACCGCTTGGCTTCCCTCCTTATCCATGCATATTTATTTTTGGCTCTTTGGCTAATCTCTTTATTTTCCTGGGTCCTTTGTCTTTTATACTTTTTCCATTCTCTAGCACACTTAGTTTTGGCCTCTCTACGCCTTTGGGTGAACCAAAGGCTCATTCTGGTCGAGCCCATTGATTCTGTTGTCCTTAGGTATGAACCTCTCCTCCGTCTCTGCATTTTGTGGTCACATATTCCATCATTTCATTTACTGTTTTTACCACCAGTTCTCTTTCCCACTGTACCTCATGCAGGAAATTCCTCATACCTGTGTAGTTGCCTCTTTTATAGTTTGGCTTCTCATATCCTACTCATACTACTTCCCTCTCTACTTTAAACTCTACAATGTATTTGAAGCTCAGGACCACGTGATCATTACCCCCAAGGGGCCTTTCATATGTGATGTCCCCAATGGGTGAACTACTCAAGGTGAATATGAGGTCCAGCCTTGGTGGTTCAACCTCTCCTCTTTCTGGTAGTGTCCCTAACATGTTGATGCATGAAGTTTTCCAGTATCACCTCCATTATCTTGGCGCTCGAAGTTTCAGGTCCCCCTAGTGGCACCAGGTTTTCCCAATCAATTTCCTTGTGACTGAAATCACCCACAACTAGTAACTTTGCCCTGCCCACATTGGCCGTTCTGGCAGCCTCAGCTAGTATATCTACCATTGCTCTATTGTTCTCATCATACTCTTATCTTGGCCTTCTGGTATTCAGTGGTGGGTTGTACTTCTGCAATCACCACCTTGGGACCCCCAGTATGAAGTGTTCCTACTATGTAGTTCCTTGCTTCCCTTCTGTCCACTACTTCCAACTCCTCAAAACTCCACTGGTTTTTGATGAGCGGTGCAACTCCTCCACCTCCTTGCCGGATCACCATTTGGAGAAGACCCGGGCCGGATGTACCGGCGAACCTACAACAACAACAACTCCACCTCCTCTGTTTCTTCTATCTTTCCACATGATCTGATATCTGGTTGGAAAGATTGTGTCTATTATCATTCCTGTAAGCTTGGTTTCTGTGAGTGCTATTATGTCTGGGGATGCCTCCATGATTCTTTCGTGTCACCCCTCACATTTATTTGTTATTCTGTCCGTGCTGGTGTACCATACTTTCAGCTTCTTTTCCACGATGTATTATGTGGGGTTTGTGAGGGCAGGGGGAGTGGGAGACCTGGCATGACACAGTGGGAGGCTGCTATGTAGGTGGAGATTGTGTTGGGGAGGAGGGATGGGGTCTGTGAGTGCAGAGTGTGGTTTGATTTGGGTTAATTTGTTTGGCTGCGGTATTATGTACTCACCTAATTGTGGTTGCAGGGGTCGAGACTCAGCTCCTGGCCCCGCCTCTTCGCTGTCTGCTACTGGGTCTCTGCTCTCCCTGCTCCATGAGCTTTATCATACCTTGTCTTAAAACTATGTATGGTTCCTGCCTCCACTATATCTTTCTCTAGTCCATTCCACTTCCTGACTACTCTGTGGCTGAAGAAATGTTTCCTGACATATGTGTTTGTGTGTGTGTGTGTGTGTGTGTGTGTGTGTGTGTGTGTACTTGTGTAAGTGTGGCCTGTTTTGAGTGTGTGTGTGTGTGTGTGTGTGTGTGTGTGTGGGAGGGAAAAGTTTGTGGGTGAGTGTGTATTAAGGACTGGACAAACGAGACTATGGATTCCTCTCTTCTCTAAGCAAAGGTTAATTTAGGGAAACAATAGACTGCCAGAGATATGGATAAAGACAGTTTAGTAAGATGAGATACGGGTCACCTATTAGAGGATATGTCTGATAAGATCATTCTTATTTAGGTTAAATATAAATGATATTACAAGCAGCATTATAAGTACGTATATTCTGTATAGACACTAGGTCCTTATTTAGCTCATTGAATAACTGCTGCGTCCACTACATGGCTTCATACTGACATGCTTCCATTACTTGTTACACTCTCTTGCATTTTATTAAATTTTATTTTTGCCATTTTCACATGATAATGATGATAATGATGATGATGATAATGATGATGATGATAATGATGATGATAATGTTCTCATTCTGTTTTCTAAATTTGTTCTTGATATGTCATCCAGAATGTTAGTTTCCCCATTTAAATATAATTCCGACCCGGCTGGAAAGGAACATTTGAAGCTGACACATATTGACCCATCATAGTGGATTGTTGGACACCACCATCATCGCCTTTCTCAAGTGTCTCAGCCCAGGTCAACACTGGTCATTACGCTGTGTTGATACAACCATCGTGTATGATGTATATGTGTGTACTCACCTAGTTGTGGTTGCAGGGGTCGAGTCATAGCTCCTGGCCCCGCCTCTTCACTGGCCGCTACTGGGTCACGCTCCCTGCTCCATGAGCTTTATCATACCTCTTCTTAAAGCTATGTATGGAACCTGCCTCCACTACATCGCTTCCCAAACTATTCCACTTCCCGACCACTCTGTGACTGAAGAAATACTTCCTAACATCTCTGTGATTCATCTGAGTCTTCAACTTCCAACTGTGTCCCCTTGTTGCTGTGTCCCATCTCTGGAACATTCTGTCTTTGTCCACCTTGTCAATTCCTCTCAGTATCTTATATGTCGTTATCATGTCCCCCCTAAGTCTCCTGTCCTCCAGTGTCGTCAGGTCGATTTCTCTTAACCTCTCCTCGTAGGACATACCCCTTAGCTCCGGGACTAGTCTTGTTGCAAACCGTTGCACTTTCTCTAGCTTCTTTACGTGCTTGGCTAGATGTGGGTTCCAAACTGGTGCTGCATACTCCAGTATGGGCCTAACGTACACAGTGTACAGGGTCCTGAACGATTCTTTATTAAGATGTCGGAATGCTGTTCTTAGGTTTGCTAGGCGCCCATATGCTGCAGCAGTTATTTGGTTGATGTGCGCCTCAGGAGATGTGCCTGGTGTTATACTCACCCCAAGATCTTTTACCTTGATTGAGGTTTGTAGTCTCTGGCCCCTAGACTGTACTCCGTCTGCGGTCTTCTTTGCCCTTCCCCAATCTTCATGACTTTGCACTTGGTGGGGTTGAACTCCAGGAGCCAATTGCTGGACCAGGCTTGCAGCCTGTCCAGATCCCTTTGTAGTTCTGCCTGATCCTCGTCTGATTGAATTCTTCTCATCAACTTCACATCATCTGCAAACAGGGACACTTCGGAGTCTATTCCTTCCGTCATGTCGTTCACAAATACCAGAAACAGCACCGGTCCTAGGACTGACCCCTGTGGAACCCCACTCGTCACCGGCGCCCACTCTGACACCTCGCCACGTACCATGACTCGCCGCTGTCTTCCTGACAGGTATTCCCTGATCCATTGTAATGCCTTCCCTGTTACCCCTGCCTGGTCCTCCAGCTTCTGCACTAATCTCTTGTGTGGAACTGTGTCAAACTCCTTCTTACAGTCCAAGAATATGCAATCTACCCACCCCTCTCTCTCTCTCTTGTCTTACTGCTGTCACCCTGTCGTAGAACTCCAGTAGGTTTGTGACACAGGATTTCCCCTCCTTGAAACCGTGTTGGCCGTCGTTGATAAGCTCATTTCTTTCTAGGTCTGTGTGTGTGTGTGCGCGTGTGTGTGTGTGTGTGTGTGTGTGTGTGTGTGTGTCTGTGTCTGTGTGTGTATGTGTGTGTGTTAGCCAAAACCTTAATTCTTGTTGTAACGATGGTATATAGATCAGGTATCCACAGTAAGGTCTTGCTAATTGATATATATATATATATATATATATATATATATATATATATATATATATATATATATATATATATATATATATATATATATATGTCGTGCCGATTAGGTAAAACTGGTCAATTAGCAAGAACTCATTTAAAATTAAGTCATTTCTAAAATTTTCTCTTATACGTTTAAAGATATATTTTTTTCATTTATGTTAATGTAAAAAATTATAATTTTGTACCAAGAGAAACTTTGAAAACCTACCTAACCTTATTACAACAAGCGCAATTTAATTTAGCCTAACCCAACTAAATATATTTTAGATACGTTAACATTAATTTAATAATAAACAAACACAATGAAATATATTTTTTTCGTTATGTTCAGAATGATTTTGACGAAATTATTGCATACACAAATTTTCACTTGTCTTATATGGCAAGGTGAGCGTTGCTATTTAAGCCAAAATAACAAGTTTTACTTATGTGGAAACTTTTTTAGTCACTAAAGGTTCCACAGGGTAAGGGAGCCGTCGGGAGCCTTACACACCGTGGATCGGCCCTCGGAGTTATAAACCCACACACCCAACAAAACATACGCACACTCCAGCTGATGACGGTGACTATTGTGTATATATTTAATTGATAGATTTATCCACCTAGGAACACCTAGGCAAGTTTGTACAGCTAGAGACTAATAGTAGGATTATTAAGGCAACGTTAGGTATTAATAGTGTAGCTCTAGCACCCTAATATAGGTAGTTATAGGCCTGAATAGGCAAGCATTAGATTATGTTAGCTAACGAGAACTGGCAGCTCTACACTTGAATCTAGGCGGGAAAGAGCCCAGTTCTTTCTTACCAGAGCAGACCCCACACGGACAAGTCGTGCTGAGATTAGGCAGCACACCCCACGTGACCCAACATCTGTCCTGGGGCCACGGAGGAGATCCCGAAGTACCGTGGACATCTGCCTCCATCCAGACCCTGTCACAGTAAGACTAGGCTTTCTTTCTCTCAGTATCTGGCCAGTTTTCTGGGGGAAACGTTAGTGAGTTATCTGTGGGTCTTAGGCGGACGGACGACTCGTGTTGGTATGTACCAGCGTCGTCTCCTAAGTTCAAGTCTGGAAGCTAGTGTTACTTACTGTATATATTACTCAAGGACTTCCCAAGGAACCAGGGGACTCTGAGGTGCAGACAGGACACTAATTTCACCATCTTTTGCAGACAAAGTTTCTTCACTGCACATGGTGTTAGGAGGGGTTATATATAAGGAAGACCAGGACACATAGCCACCTTTTTTTCCAAGTAAGTAATCTCCCTTCTAGTATTGTGTAGGCAGTGTGGGGTTCCCCTTACTGCAATCAGCTAGAAATTTGTACCATAGCCACTTGTAAGTCTGAGAGAAGTGTCTCAGAGTGTCGGTGTCAACAGTGCTTGCCCAGAGTGCAACTTACAAGAGGCCAATCCAAACAAGTTTCTACAATGGTCCTTCTTAACCGAGATGTGGAATAGCTAGTTTAGCAGACACATTAGTCTTAATTAGCTAGGCCACAGTTAATGTACCAGTCATTTTCGAAGCTAGGTTAGTTTTCACACCTAGGCCCAAAGACTTACTCAGGCTAGGTTAAGCTAACTAATCAGAAGTTATTATTTACAGTAATCTACAGGCAGGCCAAGTAGGCTAGTCAAGCTGTGAGTTTAGTTATTTACAGTGATTACAAGTAAGCCAGGTTAGGTAACTTGCATATTTAATTACTTACAGTGAACTGCAGGCAGCCACAGTTAGGGTAGGCCTCTGCAATAATTATAACAGTTATAACAGCTAGGTCAGATTTAACCTAGCTATTATTTACTTTTCAAGCTAGATTCAGGCTAGTTGCACACTAATTTCAACAGTGATAAAGTTAGGCTAGGTGTTACCTTCACCAGCTAACTACAATAATTGTCTAGGCTTAGTTAAGCCAAAGCTAATTACACAACATTATTCATATACTGTTTATAAGTGAATTACTGAATTTATTTTGTGCTGACCAATTGAATTTAATTTACAAAGACTACATATTTTTACTGTGTGAATTTTGTTGTAGTATTTGACTCATTTAATTTGTGATTTGCTAGCTCAAGCCCTGTAACTATTTACTATTGGGCACAGGGAGTTGCTAGGTTAAGCTTTCATAACAACAATATACATTTTAGTTGGGTTTGAGGACTAGCAGTGCATATTTAATAGTCAAGTCAACAGTTGTAAAGTAAAGCCATCAAGCTTGTTGAGGGGCTTTGGGAATCACTTATTCTCACCTAATACCGTGTTGTACTGTGGGGTGGGCTAATTGACGTATAAATTAGCGACAAACTCTAACTAAACCACAACTATGATGGGGGAGAATCAGGGAGCACCTACCCCACCCCTAAGCCAGCTAAAGCGGTCTATGAGCGCCCACAAGGGTCGACTAACCAGGGCATGTAGGGAGAGCCGTGCTGTCAGGGAAAACCCAGATGCAGATTGCGAGGATCTAGAAAGGTGTTTAGAGCTTTTAGAGGGAAGGCTAAAGGCATTGGAGACAGCCTATCTTTATTACGAGACAGAAGCCTATGAGACAGAGGAACCTGACGATGTTGTCGAGACAGCTAGGGAGGAATGCGAGGATCAGAGGGCCGAAGGTCTATCAGAGTGGGGACTCTGCAAAAAGTTAAAGAAAGTATTGAAGGCTAATACAGCAAGGTCAACAAATAATAGTACAGGGCACACACGTCAGCACAGTCCCCTTAGAGTGTTACCCAGATTACCTACATTAAATTTACCAACATTTGATGGAACTTTGACCGAGTACATTGCTTTCTGGGATCAGTTTAAATCACAGATAGATGACAGGGATGATTTGTCAGATGCCACCAAACTACAGTACTTACGTTCACAGCTCAAGGGTAAAGCCCTGGACTTGGTCCGGCATTACCAAACCACTGACATTAATTATCAACATGCCAAGGATCAACTAAAGAATACGTATGGCAACACAGAGGAGATAATGATAGCTATATTTTATCGATTGTCCGATCTTGAGGCTTGCCGTCATGACCGTCAGAGCTTAGAGAAGTTCAAAATCGAAGTCACGAGTCTGACAAACAGTCTTAGAGATTTACATGATTGGGGCGGATCGGAATGGATGGTCAGTCAGACAATTCAGAGGAAACTAGCTAGCACTACAATACATGAGTTACACTTGAAGTATGGGACTAACCGGTTCACAATACAACAGATTGTTGAGGGGTTGAGCGATATCGTGATTCACCTGAGTATAGGTCAGGCGGAGAAACCACCCGCGAGGGTGAAATCGTTTGACCACGCCGGACACTCGAGAGATAGAAGTAAAGCTCCCCCCGCTAGGATCGGCACCTATTATGCCCAAGACAGGCCCTCAACCAAGGGGGAAACCACCAAGACGACCAGCACTAAAACATGTGTGTTCTGCGAAGGAGAACATACTAGTTCAGGGTGTTCGAGCTTCACTACCTACGACCAAAGACGCCAAAGACTAAAGGAGTTGAAACGCTGTTTCAAGTGTTGCGGCCAACACTTTGCCCGGGACTGTGACCTCCAGCTCGGGGAGTGTCGAGGCTGTTGGAAGGGTAAGCACCACAGTGCGCTGTGTCCTAAGGATACCAGATCAGCCCAGGCTAAGGGGATCAAGCCCCAAGAGAGGGCAGAGAACAGAGACGAGTCTGAGGTAGTGGTGAGTGTGGTGAGAGCGACCCAGGGGACTAGTTCAGGTGAACGGTTTCAAGGTTCCGTGGCACTGCCCACGGTGATGGCGGTGGTTATAAATGGGAAGAGATCCGAAACGACCCGTTTGTTTTTTGACACTGGGGCCCAACGATCATTCATAACGGAGACTCTGGCGGCCAAGTTGAAATTGAAGTCCAAGGGTAAGGCTGACATGAAGGTGGAAGGGTTCGGTGGGACAGTTCCGCACAGATCTTATCCTGTTGTAGATGTAGCAGTTAGATTGGGTGGGCATCGCAGGAATATCTCAGCCTTGATAGTGAAGAGGCTGCCCGATATCATTACCACCAAGGGTCTAGCCGCGGCAGTCAAACGTTTGAGGGAGTTGGGCGTGAAGCTAGCGGAACCGGAAATTACCACAGACAATGTCGGCAACATAGGAATTTTGGTAGGAGGGGATTACGTAGACGAGTTCGTATCCACCAGAAAGGTCGTCAAGGAAGGTATCGGCCTGTACAGGACTCCCGCGGGTACATCGTAGGAGGCAGGGTACCAGCCCATTTCCCGGCGACGCCTGGGAAGGGGGGCTCTGGCACCACAGCAACCGAGGCCGTGCTAGTGATGCGGATCGGATTACATGAGGGCCTATCCGAAACCCAAGGCAGCATAGTTGACGGAGAACCAGTCCACAAACTGTGGGACTTGGATGTAGTAGGGATTAAGGGTGATCAACCACCCCCCGAACACGAAGAAACTTATCAGGATTATTTGAGCCATGTCCAGTTCAAGGACGGCCAGTACTGGGTGAGACTACCTTGGAAACCAGTACACCCTGGATTACCCACTAACTTTAAGAAGGCACGGGGTCAGTTGAACTCCCTGGTGAACAGCCTGACCAAGAAGGGTCTGGTAGGGAAGTACGATGGCATTATTAAAGAACAGTTGTCCCTGGGGTTCATAGAGAAGGTACCGCATGCCACTCCAGGAGAAAATACCCACTATCTACCGCACATGGCTGTTACCAAAGAGTCAGTAACCACTCCCATCAGGGTAGTCTTCAATTGCAGCTCACAGGCGAGTCCCCGAGAGCCCTCATTGAACGACTGTCTGTTCACCGGGCCATCTCTGACTCAGAAATTAGCCGACGTGTTGTTGAAGTTTAGGACAGAACAATACGCCTATGCAGCGGATATTAGTAAAGCCTTCCTACGAATTGGGTTGCAACAGCAAGACAGGGACTACACTAGGTTCTTGTGGGTGGCGAACTGCGAGGTACCTGAGCAGGGGTACGAAACTTACAGATTTAAGGCAGTGTTGTTTGGGGCCACGAGCTCACCGTTCTTATTACAGGCCACGATAGATTATCACCTGGCAAATTGTAACAGCCCCTCAAAGAACTGTTGAAGACTTTATTTTATGTGGACAATATGCAAGGCACCACTTCTGATGAGGGGAGTTAATGGACATCTACCAGGAGTCCAACGGGAGATGCTCTCGGCTAACATGCCGCTGAGGGAATGGGTAACGAACAATCCTGCATTGCGATACAGAGTAGAACATGATTACGCTGGTTATACGGTGCCGGAGGTAACCTCAGTATTGGGAGTGGAATGGGAAATTGGGGAAGACAGACTTAGGGTGAAAAGGAAACCCGACGGGGACGGGAAGCTGACCAGAAGGTCCCTGTTAAGTAAAGTCCAGACTGCCTTTGACCCACTGGGTCTGTTGACACCCATTACTATTCGTGGGAGAATGCTAGTACAGCAGACCTGGGAGCTGAACCTGGGTTGGGACGACACACTGCCAGAGACCATCTGTCAGGAGTGGGATCTAGTCAGCAAAGATTTAGCAGAGCTACACGATTTCGCGTTTCCTAGGTCCCTCGGGTGTACTGGACAAGATTATGACCTACATGTCTTTTGTGATGCCTCCTCCCGGGCGTATGGCGCCGTAGCATACTTGGTGGGTGGGAGCCAGGTTAATCTGGCCACCAGCCGGGCAAGGGTAACACCCTTAAAGGAGTGTTCAATACCAAAGCTAGAGCTCACAGCGATGTTGCTGGGAGCAAGACTGGGGAAATATGTGAAAGAAGTGTTAAGAAACCTGAAGGTGATCCACACTTATATATGGACAGATTCGGAGGTAGCCTTACAGTGGGTACAGAACGACAGGTCCAAACTCCCCTATGTCAGGAACCGGGTGAAGGAGATACGGGAGCTACAGACAGCATCCACTATTTTACATGTACCTACCGATCAAAATCCGGCTGACCTGATCAGTAGAGGGGTGACACACAAAAAACTGAGTAGAAGCGAGATTTGGTTTAAAGGCCCAGACTGGCTACCAGCAAAAGAGCGTTGGCCAGAACAGAAATTCGGTGAGGCAACCAGCAGCATAGTACATTTCGTGGGGGAGTCAGGCACTGATCTGCTAGACCCCAAACGTTACTCCTCGTGGAGGAAGCTAATGGGAGTCACCGAAATGGTGTTTCGATTTGTGAGAAAGTTGATTGACAAGGTAAATAGAGGCCGACAGTTGTCGATTGTAGGTCCCAGAGAGTACTGGATACAGCAGTACCAGAAGGAGAGGTTTCCAGGAGTTCTGGAGGTACTAGCTGCCGGGCAGCCAGATACGGCATCAGGTCTAGTACCCGACTGCAACTCAGGGAGCGGTAAACTGGTCCACTCCTTGGGATTATTCTTGGATCATGCTGGTCTGATAAGATGCAGGGGAAGACTACACAATGCTGAGCTCAGTTATGGGAGCAAACACCCCGTGCTACTGGGAAACGATGGGTGGTTGTCAGAGTTGGTGATACTTGACGCTCATCAGAGAACCATGCATGGAGGGTTTGGAGAGACACTCACCTGTCTTCGTCAGAATTACTGGGTGCTGAAGGGCCGAGCAGCTGTCAAGAGGGTGATAAGGAAGTGCACGGTCTGTCGGCGGTATGATGGGAGGACTCTATCCTACCCTGGACCACCCCCACTGCCTCAGGAACGGGTGCAGAGTGACAGACCCTTTGAGACTGTGGGAATAGATTACACCGGGGCTATCATACTGACAAACCCGGGAGGGGAGAGTGTAGACCCGCAGAAGGTATATATCTGTCTGTTTACTTGTGCAACTACCCGAGCCGTACATTTGGAACTGGCGGAAGATATGTCTACCGAGACTTTCGTGAAGTTGTTCAGGAGATTCACAGCTCGGTTCTCTTGTCCACGATTGATTATATCAGACAACGGCACAAGCTTCAAAGCGGCCAGCAAAGTCTTTAAGAATCTGTTGGACAACGGAGAGGTACGAGAATACCTGAAGAAGATAGAGTGTGAGTGGAAGTTCATAATTCCCAGAGCACCATGGCAAGGGGGCTTCTACGAACGTATGGTGGGTACGGTTAAAAGATGTCTCCGTAAGGTCTTACACAGCAAGAGGGTGACCACGGATGAGTTGCGAACGATTTTGGCCGAGATAGAAGCGAGAGTCAATAATAGACCCTTAACCTATGTGCAAAATGGTATTGACGAGGAGGAAGCTCTCACCCCCAATCACATGTTATTTGGTAAGAGGATCGAGCCCTTCCCTGCAATCTTGAGCCAGTCTTCTAGGGAGCAGGACTACTGTGGGCCCGAAGGACCCCCCATCAGTGAGGAACTGCACAAGAGCCACAATAAGTTAGTGAAGGTTCTAGACAAATGGAACCAGGTATGGCGTAATGATTATTTGACAGCTTTGCGGGAACATTTTTATGGGGCGGACCCTGAGGGGAACAAGGTGACGGTGAGCCAAGGGGACCTGGTACTAGTCGAAGCTGAAGCACCTAGGGCATACTGGCCTCTTGGCTTGGTGGTATCAACCCACCCAGATAAGGCCGGACAGCTGAGGATGGTGAAGGTGAGAGTAAATGGTACTGAGACCATAAGACCCATCAACAAGCTGTTGCCTCTCGAGGTCCACACGGTGAGGCCTGGACAGGAGAAGTTAGACCAGAGTCTACCCAACCAGAGTGTCCGGACAACCCGTCGAACGGCACTCGAGTCCAGAGCTCACTGGGGGGGCTTGCGGGAGGCGGATTTGATATAGACTAACCTTTACCTTCGTCGGCGGGAGGATGTGGAAACTTTTTTAGTCACTAAAGGTTCCACAGGGTAAGGGAGCCGTCGGGAGCCTTACACACCGTGGATCGGCCCTCGGAGTTATAAACCCACACACCCAACAAAACATACGCACACTCCAGCTGATGACGGTGACTATTGTGTATATATTTAATTGATAGATTTATCCACCTAGGAACACCTAGGCAAGTTTGTACAGCTAGAGACTAATAGTAGGATTATTAAGGCAACGTTAGGTATTAATAGTGTAGCTCTAGCACCCTAATATAGGTAGTTATAGACCTGAATAGACAGGCATTAGATTATGTTAGCTAACGAGAACTGGCAGCGCTACACTTGAATTTAGCGGGAAAGGGCACCAGTTCTTTCTTACCAGTGCAGACCCCACAGGGACAAGTCGTGCTGAGATTAGGCAGCACACCCCCACGTGACCCAACATCTGTCCTGGGGCCACGGAGGAGATCCCGAAGTACCGTGGACATCTGCCTCCATCCAGACCCTGTCACAGTAAGACTAGGCTTTCTTTCTCTCAGTATCTGGCCAGTTTTCTGGGGGAAACGTTAGTGAGTTATCTGTGGGTCTTAGGCGGACGGACGACTTGTGTTGGTATGTAACAGCGTCGTCTCCTAAGTTCAAGTCTGGAAGCTAGTGTTACTTACTGCATATATCACTCAAGGGATATCCTAGTAACCAGGGAACTCTGAGGTGCAGGCAGGACCCCAATTACCCCATCTTTGCAGACAAAGTTTCTCCACTGCACATGGTGTTAGGAGGGGTTATATATAAGGAAGACCAGGACACATACCACCCTTTTCTTCAAGTAAGTAATCTCCCTTCTAGTATTGTGTAGGCAGTGTGGGGTTCCCCTTACTGCAATCAGCTAGAAATTTGTACCATAGCCACTTGTAAGTCTGAGAGAAGTGTCTCAGAGTGTCGGTGTCAACAGTGCTTGCCCAGAGTGCAGCTTACAAGGGGGGCAGTCCAAACAAGTTTCTACAACTTATCGGCACGACATATATATATATATATGTCTTCAATTATTCCATGGTCATACACACAGCTCTACAATAATGGCTTGCTATGTAAAATAATAATAATAATAATAATAATAATAATTTAATTGGAGCAAAGAAAGCCGGTATCATGCCGAGGCATTTCGGGCAGAGTCACATAACACATCTATCGACTCAAAATATGCTGTATACTTATTATTATTATTATTATTATTATTATTATTATTATTATTATTATTATTATTATTATTATTATTATTAT
This sequence comes from Cherax destructor, assembly GCA_009830355.1. Classification (NCBI taxonomy): domain Eukaryota; kingdom Metazoa; phylum Arthropoda; class Malacostraca; order Decapoda; family Parastacidae; genus Cherax; species Cherax destructor. The sequence continues at coordinate 122,074 of WNWK01003386.1, read as the reverse complement.
TATCTTTATTATCATTGCTTTCACGAGGAAGTGGTGACCGTGCAGGGGTCATACAACACCTGGGAAACTGATGCTACTTAGGCTTGATCTAAAGAAAGGTAGGTCTAATTCTTTGCATGGAGGAACTTGGAAAGTGAACACTCACTCAATTTCGGTGTGGGAAGACACACTGACCTTCATGGAACTAAAGGCTCCATTAAGGTCAGCGACTAGTAATGATACTGTAATTGTGTCAATATTTACAGGCACTCACCAGACCTCCAGCTGACACAGGTCATGTTGTGGTACTCAGATACCGCTAGTCCAGCTGACACAGGTCATGTTGTGGTACTCAGATACCGCTAGTCCAGCTGACACAGGTCATGTTGTGGTACTCAGATACCGCTAGTCCAGCTGACACAGGTCATGTTGTGGTACTCAGATACCGCTAGTCATTTACGCTTTGCTGACACTGAACAAGTGATGGCGCTGTGTAGGCGATCCACTGTGTAGATGACGGAGCTGTGCAGAAGATGGCACTACGAAGGCGATGTCACTGTATAGATAATGGCACTGTGGAAATGATGGCACTACATGTGATAATACTGAATGCAACTGACAAAAAGTATCTTATGTCTGACTGTGAGCTATGCTATTAAACTTTCCCTCAGTAATTGATAAACATATTGAATTTAACGAAGAAACATTAAAGAGGGAGGTATGAACGCGAGTGTATATATTACAGGGGTGTGCAACACTGCCTCTACACTCAGAATGAACCTCTCTCATTAACTAATCAGTCTTATCACTTGTTGTACGTGAGATTAGATAGAATTCGATAAGATATTCATAATTTTTTCCACTACTCATGGAGGTACATGAAGCTTATATTATAACATCTAAGACGTACAGCTACTTAATAATAGACAAATCATCTGTAAATAGCACTGGTCTGAGTTGTTGGTCATTAATATACACGAGGAAGGAATGAGCTAGAGTGCAATGTCTTGTGAGACACCAGCTGTCTTGTCAGACACCAGCTGTCTTGTCAGACACCAGCTGTCTTGTTAGACACCAGCTGTCTTGTCAGACACCAGCTGTTTTGTGAGACACCAGCTGTCTTGTCAGACACCAGCTGTCTTGTCAGACACCAGCTGTCTTGTCAGACACCAGCTGTCTTGTTAGACACCAGCTGTCTTGTCAGACACCAGCTGTTTTGTGAGACACCAGCTGTCTTGTCAGACACCAGCTGTCTTGTCAGACACCAGTGTGTCGTGGGTGTCTTTCGTAGATTGGGTAAGATAATAAAGACAGCTTGGGTGGTAACGGTATATTGGAGTCTGATATATGGGAGTCACTCAGAGCGTAGCCTGCGTCTGTCTCTATGCCGGGTCGATGGGTACTGAGGCTAGTAGGAGCGAGAGGCACTTTTCGAAGACTGACCTTTGATATGGGCTAATGGTTGATCACGTGAGCAGTGTGTGACCCAGTAACGATTATAAGCTACTCTGTACTATCACTGAACTTATGTACTATCACTGAACACTGACAGTGACAGCTCGGCTATGGTACGTATGTCGTCCCGGCATACATCTATACAAACTAAGGGCAACAGGCGTACAGATCTAAGTAGACTCTACATAATGTCAAAGTACACAACAGTTGAACATTATACTACACATGGATATTATTGTGATGGAAACAATCTACAGTACTATATGATATATCATGATACATAGGGATTAATGAGCTCATTAATAGAAACTTATAATAAAAGAGAAAAAAAAAATTTGATCGATCGATCTGTCTTCATGTGATCTACGAATTCTGAGGGAATATATTTACAAAAAGGTAGTGATTAACAGACAAGGTAGATCTGGTGCACTCATATCTATACTGTTAAATCTCAGAATTCGGAGAGAACGTGAACACATAAAAAAAAAAATTTCTTTGAATAATACTAAGTTGATATTGTAACACACAGTTGAAATACAATTACTACATTATTATCTATACAGGTTATTTACATTTAACTCCAACTCTGCTAGGGTGAGATTGACATAGGCTGAATGATTATCATCTCTGGGTGGATCAAACTCTGTTACAACTGGTAACTCAATTTCTGATTGAGGAGGATCTACACTGGTATCCACTAATGATACTTGAGGATTTCTCAACACTTGTCATGTACATAGGGAATAACGACATTCAGGTTGATCATGTAACTGATCATTAGAGATAGAGGGTACAGCAACAGGAGAATTGTCAGAGTCTGTCTCGCTTGTCTGGTTGTCAGGGTTTTCAGGGTTGTCAGGGACCTCATCCTCATCGCAAACTAATTTCATATGATCTAAATGCGATTCTTTAAACTGACCCGTACTAATCTCTCTAACTTTATACTTATTGCCATTGATATGTTCGACTACTCGGTAAAGACCAACAAACTTTTGATCTAGTTTTGGCATTGCTGAAGTTTTGTTAAAGTTAGTCAACATAACTCTCGAACCTACTTTAACTTTGGTCGGTTTGGCTCAAGTGTTAGTTACTCTAGTAAATTCTGCTGTTGACTTATTAAGTGTTTCACGGATTCGTCTGAAAACACTCTGAGCTTGACTGGTACGAGTTGCTAAGAAATCATCAGGATTGTAAGTCGGTTTCGGATTAGAATATAACAACTCATAAGGCAAACGCTTATCAACACCATACAATGCATAATGTGGGGTGTCACCTATAGAAGCATTATAAGCAGAATTTATTGCACACTGAACATCAGGTATAACTTCATCCCAGGTTGCACTATTGGGATTGATGGTTCTTTCCACTAAACCATTACTAGCAGGATGGTGAGGGACAATGGTCGATTTTGTAATCTTGTACAAAGTACACAAGTTTTCTAGGATCTCATTACAAAATTCACCTCCATTATCTGTTATGAAGGACTTAGGAGTGGTATGTCTGCAGATTATACGTTCCTTGAACGCTTTTGCTACTGTTTCGGCAGTCTTATCTGCAATAGGCACTAACTCACAATATCTGGTCAAATGATCGACCATCACACACAGATGTTAGTTTCCTTGGAGGGAACATTGGAAATTAGTCAACAGATCTAGTGCAACTCTTTCCCACGGCTCACTAGTAGTTGGAAAGACTTGGATTGGATTAGGACAGTAACATTACCTTTATGTTGCATACAGACACTACATTTCTTAACATACTCAGTAATATCAGTTGACATATGAGGCCAAAAGTATTTCAATCTGGCTTGTTTCACAGAACGATCCATACCAGGGTGTGCAACACCTGGTACATCGTGAACTAGCTGTAAGGCTACTTTCACTAGTGACTGGGGAATTACTAACTGGTATACCCTTCTACTAGGAGTACCCAGCTCGGTAGTGCGATACAGTATTTCTTGGTTCATGACAAAGTCACTGATGAGTGCTGGTGGCTTCACAGTAAGAATAAGATCTTCCTGGAGCAGGAATCGAATCACACCAGACCACATGGGATCTGTTCTTTGGGCAGTCTTTACATCCTCAGCACTAAACAGAGGATCGGCAGTGGACACAGTGGTGCCTATGCTAACCTTCCTATGGTGTAGAAATATACCTAGTTGGATGAATCTTAATAAAGCTAGCTGGCCCAGTGGCTAACGCGATGGTCTGGAGTTTTGAGACTATCTGATCGTGGGTTCTAACCCCACCCGTGGTTTGATTTGTTTCACCAGGATAGTTTGAAATTTCTCTAAGATGAGCATCTGTCAGTGAAGAACTGTACTTAAACTATGACTGATCTTTCTGATCATGCAATTTAAGCCACCCAATCTCCATGTCCTTGGCAGGGACAACTGGGAGTTGTGATTTTCTGTTCTTTTGATGTAGGTCTGGAGCGTCGTTTATATATTGCGAACGAGCAATAAAATTTGTTCCATTATTTGATATCATTATTCGAGGACCTGACCTCAGGGCTGCAAATTCTCTATATAATTATACAAAGGTGTCATGAGACAAATCTACTGCTAATTCTTAATGAATTGCCTCAGTATCGGCAACGGTAAACAAGCCAATTTAGACTTTACATGCAGGCTTGTCAGGATTACCTGTTAAAATCATAGGCTCACTATAATCTACATTTTTTACATCAATAGGCATTATGAGCTGTTCCCACTCTCTTGGTAATGTTGGGGGACCAGGATATGCATGGCCTCTGGCATCACTCTGACGACAGATTACACAAGATCGAATACAATTCTTTACATATTGTCGATATTGCGGTATCCAAGCGGTTTGTCTGATGACACAAAGTGTCTTGTGTACCCCATGTAACACAGCTTTATCAGCAGAATAATAAGACTTGTAATGTAATGATCCTTAGGGATCAGTTTTGAGTGCTTGGTAAATTTATTTACCTCGGCTTCTTTTAATACCATCATCTGAATTTAATCCAAGTCTTGAAATTAAAATATACCTTCATCCTCGGGGATTATTCCCTTTTAAAATCTTAGACTCTTCTTTATATTCCTTTTGTTGGACTCCTGAAATACATTTTTTAATGGATGAGGAAGACACAATTTATTCCTATTTTATTTAGAAACTTAAATACTATTCTTGTCACAATCCTAAGTTTGTGTAAATTAGAAAATTTGTTATGCCAGTGGCCATTTTGGGCGTTATGTTACAAGTGGTCATAACTACTGGTTCAGAAGTAATATTTACTTTATTAAAAATGTAACCCAGGTGACAATATCTCTGCTAGATGATACACGCCAGGTATGTAACAATATCTGCTAGATGATACACGCCAGGTATGTAACAATATCTGCTAGATGATACACGCCAGGTATGTAACAATATCTGCTAGATGATACACGCCATTATGTAACAATATCTGCTAGATGATACAGCCAGTATGTAACAATATCTGCTAGATGATACATGCCAGGTATGTAACAATATCTGCTAGATGATACACGCCAGTTATGTAACAATATCTGCTAGATGATACACGCCAGTTATGTAACAATATCTGCTAGATGATACACGCCAGGTATGTAACAATATCTGCTAGATGATACACGCCAGTTATGTAACAATATCTGCTAGATGATACACGCCAGGTATGTAACAATATCAATAGTATGTAAGAGTTAGTTAAGAACTTGTCTTTGATCTGTTCAGTCTCGGCTACTCCATTTTTTTGACATGGACGATCTTAATGTTTTTATTTCTGATCCACTGAAGTCTAACTTCAGTATCAGACCATAGTACGGTCTTAACTAAAATTAAATGAATGAAAATATTGCGGATGTAAGCCGTTAATTTCACCCCCTCAAATATACTATAACAGTCAGCCCTAAATGAGTGTCAGTTGTGGCATGTTTGTGTCAGAAACCAGACAAAGGATGGTAGGATTGTAAACTTGAGATTGAGGGAGATTAACAACAATTAGTCTACGTATCATCATTCTATCATGCACGAAGTCACATGTCTATGGAGCATCCAACAAAATAAGCAGACTCTTGGACGTCACTACCGCCCGCCTCCGGAGGTTGCATCACTAGCTGTTGTAGACATAACTAAATGTAAACTTTGCCAGATGGACTATTATCACCTTGCGTCATTATGTGCAGGAATGCAATAAAATTAACTGATTCAGGGACAACTCACCTATAAATGCTCAAGAAATGTCAAAGTATTTTATCCACAGTGGCATATTGTCAACCATTCTGGAAAAATATCCTGACTTTGTCCACTCTAAATAACGCATAATAACTTAAACTTTTATTTTTTTGTTTTAATAATCAAACCTTGCTTGAATATAAGGTAATATTATTGTGACATAATTCATGTCTGTATAAATAACGCTTACGATTGTAACCAGATATACCACTGTAACTTGTTTAGTAATTTGTTCATGATTGTAAGCATGTATAGGAGTGTAGATGGTTCATTACCTTTGTAACTTGTTCAGCTATCAAAATTTTGGGGTCCAGTCCCTGGACCCATTATGTACCTCTGTAATCTTTTGACTACCGCCCACAGGATGGGTATGGGGTGACTACCGCCTACAGGATGGGTATGAGGTGAATAATAATGATATTAAACTAACTCTAGTTGAAATAATGTTCTTTATTTGATCGGAGTTACTTTAGCTTTGAAGGTTAAAAAATAATTTTAGGACTATTGTTTAAATAAGCGACTGTCCTGTAACCTCTCGCCGAGGCGTTACAGAATATTCACTACTTTAGTTTAGTTAGTTTAATATCTTTATTATGCACCCCATACCCATAATGTGGGCGGTAGTCAAAAGATTACAGAGGTACATAATGGGTCCAGGGACTGGGCCTCAAAGTTTTGATAGCTGAGCAAGTTACAAAGGTAATGAACTCAGATAGATCTGGTCACAATCATGACATGTTACAAAGGTATTTACAGATTATAGAGGTACATAATGGGTCCATGGACTGGGCCACTACGCTGCCACAATCTTGATCAGCAAACATTCTGAGGAAGCTTAGCTTGGTAATTCCTTTATAATCTTGGGATAATTCGTCCCATTCTTGCTTGAAATTTAAAGGCAATTATTATTCCCATGGCACTTTTAATTTGCATGCTTCTTGTACGAAGAGTTTGCCTCTTACTGTGATCAGTGTCACTAATCTTAAAGGACCGAAGCATTTAGATACCTCTGATAACAAGGTTCTTTTTAGCTAAAATTGTTAGTTGAATTTAATGCAGTGGTTTAATATTTAAAGTGTCGGATTTAGTATCATATTTCATGCTCAATTAATTACTAAATTGTAGAACTTCATCCGGAGGATAATCCTGAGCTGTCATTTAGGTACTTCCATAAATTTATTATCTAGTTGCTCTTTAATTATTTTTTCATAAGCAGTTAATAACTCTGCAGTCTTAGTCATTTCATGGAGATGAGTCTTTAATTGACCGAAGGCCAGCCCATAATTACAATAACACGTCGGCTGTTTCCCACCGAGGCAAGGGGACCCAAAATGAAAGGAAAAACTTTCATCATAATTCAACACTTTCACCATCACTCATATATAATCATTGTCTTTGCAGAGGCGCTCAGATACAACAGTTTAGAAGTCCCTTCAAACTGCCAATATCCCAAACCCCTCCTTTAAAGTGCAGGCATTGTACTTGTCATTTCCAGAACTCACGTCCTGCTAACCGGTTTCCCTAAATCCCTTCACAAAATATTACCCTGCTCACACTCCAACAGCTCGTCTTGTCCCATAAATAATTCGTCTCCATTCCTATCTAACACGCTCACGCACGTTTGCTGGAAGTCCAAGCTCCTCGCTCACAAAACCTCCTTTACCCCCTCCCTCCAACCTTTTTGGGGACGACCCCTACCCGGCCATCCTTCCCCTATAGATTTATACGTTCTCCAAGTCATTCTACTTTGTTTCAATTTTCTCTAAATGACCAAACCACCTCAACAGCCCCTCTTCAGCCCTCTGACTAATACTTTTAATAACTCCACACCTCCTGATTTTCACACTACGAATTCTCTGCATAATATTTACACCACACATTGTCCTTAGACACGACGTCTCCACTGCCCCCATCCGCCTCCTCGCTGCAGTATTTACAACCAATGCTTCACACCCATATAAGAGTGTTGGTACCACTATACTCTCGTATATTCCCTTCTTTGCCTCCATGGATAACGTTCTTTGTCTCCACAGATACCTCAATGCACCACTCACCTTTTTTACTTCATCAATTCAATGGTTAACCTCATCCTTCATCAACCCATTCGCTGACAAGCCAATTCCAAAATATCTGAAAACATTCATTCTTCCAATATAGTAAATCGTTTGATACCCTCATCACCTTACTCTTATCTATATTCACTTTCAACTTTCTACCTTTACACACCCTCCCAAACTCGTCCACTAACCTTTACAACTTTTCTTTAGAATCCCCCAAAAGGACAGTATCATCAGCAAAAAGTAACTGTGTCAACTCCCATTTTGTATTTGATTCCCCATAATTTAATCCCACAACCCTCCCCAACACCCTAGTATTTACTTCTTTTACAATCCCATCTATAAATATGTTAAACAACCATACCTGGAGTATACCTAGAGAGAGTTCCAGGGGTCAACGCCCCTGCGGCCCGGTCTGTGACCAGGCCTCATGTTGGATCAGAGCCTGATCAACCAGGCTGTTACTGCTGGCCGCACGCAGTCCAACGTACGAACCACAGCCTGGCTGGTCAGGTACCAACTTTAGGTGCCTGTCCAGTACCTGCTTGAAGACAGCCATGGTGACATTACACATCCCTGTCTAAGACCTACTTTTACTGAGAAGTAATCTCCCTCTCTCCTACACACCCTAACATGAGCCTCACTATCTTCATAAAAACTCTTTACAGCCTTCAGTAACTTACTACCTATTCCATACACTGCTAACATAGCACCCTATCCACTCTATCATATGCCTTTTCTAAATCCATAAAGGCAATGAAAACTTCCCTACCTTTATCTAAATACTGTTCACATATATGCTTCAATGTAAACACCTGATCTACACATCCCGTACCCACTCTAAAGCCTCCTTGTTCATCTGCAATCCTGCTCTCTGTCTTACGTCTAACTCTTTCAATAATAACCCTACCATACACTTTACTTGATATACTCAGTAAACTTATTCCCCTATAATTTTTACAATATCTTTGGTCCTCTTTCCCTTTATATAAAGGAATTATACATGCTCTCTGCCAATCCCTAGGTACCTTTCCTTCTTTCATAGATTTATTAAACAAAAATACCAACCACTTCAACACTATATCCCCCCTCCTTTTAAAATTTATGTCATGATTCCATCAGTTCCAGCTGCTTTACCGCCTTTCATTCTACGTAATGCCTCACGCACCTCCCCCACACACATCCTCCTCTTCTTCACTCCTAAAAGATGTTATATCTCCCTGGCCAATGCATGAAATTACTGCCGGCTGGTCAGGTACTGACTTTAGGTGCCTGTCCAGTGCCTTCTTGAAGACAGCCAGGGGTCTATTGGTAATCCCCCTTATGTATGCTGGGAGGCAGTTGAACAGTCTTGGGCCCCTGACACTTATTGTGTTGTCTCTCAATGTACTCGTGGCGCCCCTGCTTTTCATTGGGGGAATGTTGCATCTCCTGCCGAGTCTTTTGCTTTCATAGGGAGTGATTTTCGTGTGCAAGTTTGGTACTAATCCCTCTAGGATTTTCCAAGTGTATATTATCATGTATCTCTCTCGCCTGCATTCCAGGGAATACAGGTCAAGGACCTTCAACCGTTCCCAGTAATTTAGGTGCCTTATCGTACAGAGTGAATAGTTCCTTTGTATAAAGGCAAAGGGGACAAAAGATAATGCAAAAATTATAGGGGAATAAGTCTGTTGAGTATACCTGGTAAAGTGTATGGTAAAGTTATTATTGAAAGAATTAACAGTAAGACAGAGAGTAGGATAGCAGATATACAAGGAGGCTTTAGGAAAGGTAGGGTGTGTGTAGACCAAGTGTTTACAGTAAAACATATAAGTTAACAGTATTTAGATATGGGTAAAGAGGTTTATGTGGCATTTATGGATTTGGAAAAGGCGTATGATAGGGTGGATAGGGGGGCAATGTGGCAGATGTTGTAAATGTATGGAATAGGAAGTAGGTTACTGAAAGTGGTGAAGTTTTTACAAGGATAGTGAGGGAGATTATTTCCCAGTAAAAGTAGGCCTTAGACAAGGATGTGTGATGTCACCGTGGTTGTTCACTATATTTATAGATGGGGTTGTAAGAGAAGTGAATGCTCGGGTGTTGGCAAGAGGTGTAAGGTTAAAAGATAAAGCTGGAACAACGCACAAAGAGCCCGCACATAGGCTGTGTAAGAGTGGCAGTAGTATTACAACTGTGGTGAGATGTTGTAGCTAGTCAAAACACGCCACGAAAATCCCAATAAAAAACAAACACAATGAAATAAACAAACTGGTCAAAAAAAAATGGAAATAAACTGAAAAAAAAAGAAAAAATCTTTGGGAAATTTGAGGTATTTTTTCGTATATCCTAATTAAAATTGCAATTTGTCATGAGACCAAGAGGGAAATAATAAAGAAAGTGTTTAAAGGGTAAAAAGAGTACTAAGCTTATGGTTAAGCATATCACAGTGGGCGCCTGTGACGAGTGGTGTACCGCAGGGGTCAGTCCTAGGACCAGTGTTATTCCTGGTATATGTAAATGACATGACGGATGGGATAGACTCAGAAGTGTCTCTATTCGCGGATGATGTGAAAATAATGAGGAGAATCACATCGGAAGAGGACCAGGCAGGGCTGCAAACAGACCTGGACAAGCTCGACATCTGGTCTAGCAGTTGGCTTCTCGAATTCAATCCCTCCAAATGCAAAGTCATGAGGATCGGAGAAGGGCAAAGAAGACCGCTGACAGAGTACAAGCTAGGCGGACAAAGGCTACAAACCTCGGCAAAGGAGAAAGACCTTGGAGTGAGTATAACGCCTAGCACGTCTCCGGAGGCACACATCAACCAGATAACTGCGGCAGCATATGGGCGTCTGGCAAACCTTAGATTAGCGTTCCGTTACCTTAACAAGGAATCGTTCAAGACACTGTATACCGTGTACGTCAGGCCCATACTAGAATATGCAGCACCAGTCTGGAACCCACACCTGGTCAAGCACGTAACGAAACTAGAGAAAGTGCAAAGGTTTGCGACAAGGTTAGTTCCACAACTCAGGGGTCTGTCTTATGAAGAAAGGTTGAGGGAAATAGGACTAACAACACTGGAGGAAAGAAGGGTCAGAGGAGACATGATAACGACATACAAAATACTGCGGGAATTGACAAGGTAGATAGTGACAGGTTGTTTCAGAGAGGAACACAGAAACAAGGGGACACAACTGGAAGCTGAAGACTCAGATGAGTCAAAGGGATGTCAGGAAACATTTCTTCAGCCACAGAGTAGTCAGGAAGTGGAATGGACTAGAGAAAGATATAGTGGAGGCAGGAACCATAAATAGTTTTAAGACAAGGTATGATAAAGCTCATGGAGCAGGGAGAGCAGAGACCCAGTAGCAGACAGCGAAGAGGCGGGGCCAGGAGCTGAGTCTCGACCCCTGCAACCACAATTAGGTGAGTACAATTAGGTGAGTACTCTTTAAATATTACAGTGTAATTAGTTGAATAATCATGTGCTATTGTGTGAGTCCTCTGATTAACTGAATGTTATTGTCTTACAGCGGGTCACACAGCTTTTGAAATTAAGTCAAGGCGGGAAAGCCGGAATTGTAAATTATTTACTATAATTTTTACCATTTAGTCTATTATAGAATAATTAATTGTAAGATTATTTTAAGTTTGCCCATAATGCTCTGCATATAAGGGGCTTTTGGCATGTATACCCCATTCCTACAACTCCTTGTACATCTTTGTATCATGTCAGGTTAGGTTAGGTTAGGTAAGGTTCGTCAGGAAACAGAACTAGTGTTTCCTGACCCGCCGTTGGAGCTTTTGGTCATCTGACCGAGGCCTTCCGCTGGCTTACCGGACCACCCCTTTAAAAATTATGGTCAGTTATAACCATTTCTTATTTTATCATGTCACAATAAACTATTATTATTATTATTACTATTATTATTAATGGAGTGTATTCGAGAGTCACCAGAATTTATGTGCATCTTCCAATAAAGTTACTTAATGGGAAAATCTACTGTTACTCAGTTGCAGGTTATTATAAATCACATAAACTACATTTAGGAGTAGAGTATAAATTTAGCCACTTACTTGAAAATAATAAATGAGCTTGTGAGATTATGAAAGTGAAATATTAAATTTATAAAATGTATCCCCCAAAAAGTGGCGCAGAGTGAGGGAGTTGACGAAGAGTTGTCATGGAGGTCGGTTGTTCTGGTTTGTAGTGTGTGTTTTGAAGCGAATTTGGATAAGAAATTAGGTATACAGGTACCTCTACTTGGGTACACACAGAGAAAATGCCTACAGTGATTTATCGGACGTATACTTACGGCTTTACTGAGTAGACTCAGTGAATAGGAAGATGAAACCCGTAGACAGTCTTCATGACAGCTGGTCTAACTTCCACTTGTAATGACTTCAGTAACTCCACTACTGTCACATAGAACAATTGCTTCCCATATACATTTTTCAAAATGTACCCCAAGTAAGTGATCGTAACTTATTAGGCAACATTTTATTGTACATTTAGGTGAGGCGTCATACTACCATACATAACAGGTGAGTAGTGGTGGTAGTGAATATTGTTAGGTAAATGACACATGCAACTAATGTAACGTTTTATTGTTGCAACGTTTCGCTCTCCAGGAACTTTGTCAAGCCATTACAAACATTACAAGTACTTAAATATTCGTCAGGAACAAAGTTCTGACACGAGTCTACCAGATAATGACCTGTCTGGTTCCTGAAGGAGTGTCGGAATTTGTACAAGTGATGTACTGTTTACAGCACTTGTCAGAAGCACTGTGAGTCTTCAGTTGAGGTGGGGTACCGTCCTATAGCAGGGGCACCCCTATGACAAGGGCACGGTGAGCCTTCCTCAGCACAAGTGGTGTAGCACTCAGCTACAATCATCGTAGATGACCTGTAGCTGGGACACAGCACGTCTTACTTTCAAGTGGTGTCTTGGGTCCTGTGTATGATAGTGTGACAGACTCGTCTACTACCTTCACAGCTCACACACAAACATTACAAGGACATATAGGGTATATATATGTACTATATAGTTACCAAGAGGTGATAGATAGATAGTAGTAGTAGTAGTAATATGAGTGGAAGTAATTCTAGGTTGCAATGTGATGACAGGGTTTATTGTTTTGAGTAGAATTTTGGCTAATACCTCTGAAATGACGAAGATACCTTTATTTTGTTTAATGGTGTTTGACACTATTAAATAAAAGTAGCTTCGTTATTTCTGAGGTATTAGCCAAAATTCTACTCGAAACAATAAACCCTGCCATCACATAGATTGATTGGTTAGTCAGGAACTGAGTCATGACACGGGTCTTAATCCAAATATGGCATGTCTGAGGATCTCGAAGATGATGTCTTTGAGAATCTGATGTTGATAACTACGACGTCTTTATCTGTGGAGTAGATGTCGATTTAATTCAGCTGTTTTGTGGTCGTGATCATGGTCTTGCTGTAGTGCTTGTGCAAAACGTTTTATGTACTACAGTGGGCTTAGGCCATCAGCTCCCCATCCCCCATGATTGTGGACCCTGTGTTGAGTGGTCGGATACATTTGCAAATAAACGACGTATGGACTCTGTTTTCTCCATCATGCGTATATTCAAGTTGTTCACAATAGTTCTGAAAATGAAGAAATGGTATGGTGATACAGACAAGATGTGGAAAAAGACACTTATGTACAGTTCAGGACCCCAATGGAAATAAGTCACTCTGTCTGACTGTTTTGGGTTATCCTAGGTTCTCTACACATGTTGCTATGTATGATAATCTATGTAACTGTATCTGTGTATACCTTGAGTAAACTTACTTACTATTAAAGGAAACGTTTCGCCACGAGTGGCTTCTTCAGTTCTAATACAGTATTCGTGGCGAAACGTTTCTTTTAATAAATGTCCTGAACTGTACATAAATGTCTTTTTCCACAGTTCGGAAAATCTGTTTTCTACAGTCTATTAGGTCGCATATGATCTCGGTGAAGCACGTGATTGTCGACATTATTTGATGGCTCAAGGGTAATATGGCATGGCTTGCTCTGTACTCTTGGTCTACAGTGCTCTTCACTAGTGGCTATTGTGGTATTAGGGTAGTGAGGCAATAAGCGTGAAGAGGCGACTTCTGGGCAAGGTCCTCAGTCGTATGAGAAAGCGGATGTGAACTGTAATCAAGAGGAATGGTGACAGGTGGCTAGAGTGAGAAACCTTTGTAGAGGTGTTAAAGGAGAGGACTGAGGAGGAAAGGGGAAGGGAAGAACCTTTGTGAGATGGGAGTTTGAGCAGAAAGTGTTCGGAGCTGGCAGAGCAAGGGCATGACCGTTGTTGATGTTAATTCCGTTCCTTCCGTCGCTGTGGCAGGGGAAGTGGCCTTGGGTTCCTTGATACTGTAGCCTGGTAACTTGGTAATTGATACCAACAAATTGGTTTAAAAAGACACGTAAGCAAACACTAGGACATGTTTATTAGAAAGCTTGTATATATATTCGGAGAGCGGGGTGTGAAAAACGCATAGACCTGAAAAATGCCATATTTGAGATGGACAGGTAGACAATGAGGTTATGTGATTACTTTGTTGTACATGAATGGTATACATTACCGACAAGATGAAAATTAGACACAATTGCAACATCTGGGTATCTTTAATGTAGATGTTTCGCCATCCAGTAACTATAAATACAAATTCTAGGACATAATTTGAAGAATACACCAACTTCACACCAACTCCAAGGGTGAGGGACTGATTACCTCATCTTTTGTATATAGTTCTACTGTCTTCAAATTATGTCCTAGAATTTGTATTGATAAAGCCACTGGATAGCGAAACGTCTACATTAAAGATACCCAGATGTTGCAATTGTGTCTGATTCCTTTGTTGTTACGTAGGGGGTGCTGTGCCTGATTATCATACCTGGAATTTACCTGGAGAGGGTTCAACGCCCCCTCGGCCAGGTCTGAGACCAGGCCTCATGGTGGATCAGGGTCTGATCAACCAGGCCGTTACTGCCGGCCGCACGCAAACTGACGTACGAACCACAGCCCGGTTGGTCAGGTATTGACTTTAGTACCTGTCCAGTGCCTTCTTGAAGACAGCCAGGGTCTATTGGTAATCCCCTAATGTATGCTGTGATGCATTGGAACAGTCTTGGGCCCTAGGGCACCATGGTGTTGTCTCAGTGTACTCGTGGTGCCCCTACCTTCATCGGGAGGTTGCATCTCCTGCCAGTCTTGCTTTCATAGGAGTGATTTTCATGTGTGCAGGTTTGGTACCAATCCCTCCAGGACCTTCCAAGTGTATATTATCATGTATCTCTCTCGCCTGCATTCCAGGGAATACAAATCAAGGACCTTCAACCGTTCCCAGTAATTTAGGGGCTTTATCGTACTTATGTGTTCTGTAAAATTTCTTTGTGCACTCTCCAAATCTGCAATGTCGCCAGCCTTGAAGGGGGCTGTTAGTGTACAGCAGTATTCCAGCCTAGAGAGAACAAGTGATTTGAAGAGTGTCATCATGGGCTTGGCATCCCTAGTTTTGAAGGTTCTCATTATCCATCCTATCATTTTCCTAGCCGATGAGGTAGATACATTGTTGTGGTCTTTAAAGGCGAGATCCTCTGACATTATCACTCCCAAGTCCTTCACATTTCTTTTTCGCTCTATTGTATGGTTAGAATTTGTCGTATACCTTGATACATTTTTTATTTCCTCAAGTTTTCCATATCTGAGTAGTTGGAATTTCTCCTCGTTGAACTTCATATTGTTTTGAGTGGCCCATTTGAAGATTTGGTTGATGTCCGCTTCGAGTTTTGCAGTGTCTTCAATGGAGGTCACTGCCATGGTAATCCGAGTGTCATCCGCAAAGGAAGACACGGAGCTATGGCTTACATCTCTGTCTGTGTCAGAAATGAGGATGAGAAATAGAATGGGAGCTAGTACTGTGCCTTGTGGAACAGAGCTTTTTAAATTTTGTAGCTTCCAGTATTATGTTCTGTGGCGTTGGTGACGGAATTTAGCGAGGCTTCCAGACATAATCGGTGTCTAAGACCTTATTCAGTGAGGACGAACAGTGCCTCGTTCCCATTCATCAAATATCCCGTGGAGCCCTTGTGGAGGACACTAGGCGTACCTTAATTAAGTCGTCGCTGGCGTTTCGATGTTTGTTCAGACGGACCGAAAGATTTCTGTAGAACGAAACGATTCCACAATAAAATGTCACATTAGTTGCATCTGTCCATTTAATTAACATTTTGTTGGAAATTCTAGTATTATTACTACTAGTGTGAATATTGTCTTGATGGGTGGCTGGAGCAGGATAGTGCCATTGTGATTTCAGTACCGGTGGTAGAATCCATACCATCACGAGTTTAGTTAGTTAATATCTTTATTATGCACCCCATACCCATCCTGGGGGGGTGGGGTAGTCAAAAGATTACACACTCCACGAACTAACACTATATGAAAATTATAGAGACAATTTTCTACTCAGTCCCTTAAATGAAGAGAAGGGATGTTGCAACAGAAGAAATCACTGGGTACGTTGGGAATCCCACCTTTAGTACCACGGTTGAGGCAAGATAAATGTTGATGAAATTAAGACACATGTGCAACATCTGGGTATCTTTATTGTAGACCTTTCGCCATCCAGTGGCTTTATCAATACAAAATTCTAGGACAATTTGAAGAGAGTAGAACTATATACAAAAGATGAGGTAATCAGTGCCTCGTCCTTGGAGTTGGTGTGTTCAGCACCGTACAAGATAAATGTCGATCTCCTGTGCTCGGGTATATACGGGTAAGAAGTGGTTAATTAAATAAACCTGCATTAGGACATAAACCATGTAATATTTGTCGACAGAAATGTTATTTTCATGAATTGCCTGTTATTCTGAGTCTCCAATTTAATGTATATAATTCACTATAAGCTAAATTAATATGTTCATTCAATACTAGTGTATTAATATAAAACTCGAACTGTGGGATTACAATTCAGGAATTTATATTATTTGACTCCACTGTCTATATATGTATGGCTTCTGATAATAGCATGCCATTAGCGTGCAAGAAGAAAACCAAACACTTAGTCCAAAGGTAGAAGCCAAATTGTTGATGCGTACCTCATTTTCTATAAAACAACAGTTACTTGTATGTCAACAGCGGCATTACCAGTGGTAGTGAACAACAATAAACATAAATGATGCAGATAGTTTTACAGTGAAGCCACTGTGGGGAGACTTAGCTGCATAACTACCCCATGGGTCCTTGAGGAATTATACCTGAACTACAAGACTGTCCTACAGGTCAGCGTCTGGGATTACATTGCAGGACGTGTGACAGTTGTCCATCTGGTAAAGTTTACATTTAGTTTGGTCTACATCATCTGTTGGTGTAAGTAAGATTTTTAGGTATGGGTACACATAAGTACAATTATCATAGTGTAAATTACCTAGAATAACCCAAAAAAGTCAGCCGGAGCTTGGGTGTAGGTGTCAATCTCCCTTAACATGTTCTTATGTTCAGTGAAGTTCAATTGAAGTTCTTTAAGTATTATTGCTCTCGAACTGCTAACTGACAACCCAGGGTTAAACCATACCAAGGGTGGGGTAGAACCCGCGGTCAGAGAGTCAGAAAACTCCAGACCGACGCGTTAGCAAGGTCTGTGACCAGGCCTCATGGTGGATCAGGGCCTGATCAACCAGACTGTTATTGTTGGTCACACGCAACCCGACGTACGAACCACAGCCCGGCTGGTCAGGTACTGACTTTAGGTGCCTGTCCAGCGTCTTCTTGAAGACAGCCAGAGGTCTATTGGTAATCCAACTTATGTATGCTGGGAGGCAGTTCAACAGTCTTGGGCCCCTAAGACTTATTGTGTTGTCTCTTATCGGTCTAGTGGCACCCCTGCTTTTCATTGGGGGATGTTGCATCGTCTGCCGAGTCTTTTGCTTTCATAGGGAGTGATTTTCGTGTGCAAGTTTGGTACTAATCCCTCTAGGATTTTCCAAGTGTATATAATCATGTATCTCTCCTGCCTGCATTCAAGGGAGTACAGGTTTAGGAACTTCAAGCGTTCCCAGTAATTGAGGTGTTTTATCGCAGTTATGAGTGCCATGAAGGTTCTCTGTACATTTTCTAGGTCAGCAATTTCACCTGCCTTGAAAGGTGCTGTTAGTGTGCAGCAATATTACAGCCTAAATAGAACAAGCTACCTGAAGAGTGTCATCATGTGCTTGGCATCCCTAGTTTTGAAGGTTCCCATTATCCATCCTGTCATTTTTCTAGAAGTTGTGATTGATACAATGATGTGGTCTTTGAATGGGAGATCCTCTGACATGATCACTCCTAGGTCTTTTACATTAGTTTTTCGCTCTATTGTGTGGTTGGAATTTGTTTTATACTCCGATATAGTTTTAATTTCCTCACATTTTCCATATCGGAGTAATTGAAATTTCTTATCAATTAACTTCATATTGTTTTCTGCAGCCCATTTAAACATTTGGTTGATGTCTGCTTTGAGTCTTACAGTGTCTTCATTGGAGGACACTGTTATGCAAATTCGGGTATCATCTGCAAAGGAATACACGGCACTGTGGCTTACATCCCTGTCTATGTCAGATATGAGGATGAGGAATTGAATGGAAGCGAGTACTGTGCCTTGTGGAACAGTTTTTCACTGTAGCCGCCTCAGACTTTACTCTGTTTATTACGACTCTGTGTTCTATTTGTTAGGAAATTTTAGATCCATCTACCAACTTTGTCTGTTATTCGTTTATCACGCATTTTGTGTGCTATTACACCATGGTCACACTTGTCAAAGGCTTTTACAAAGTCTATGTATACTACATCTGCGTTTTGTTTGTCTTCTAGAGCATCCAGGACCTGGTCATAGTGGTCCAGTAGTTGGGACAGGCAGGAGCGACCTTCTCTAAACCCATGTTGTCCTGGGTTGTGTAACTGATGGGTATCTAGATGGGTGGCGATCTTGCTTCTTAGAACCCTTTCAAAGATTTTTATATGGGACGTTAGCGCTATCGGTCTGTAGTTCTTTGCTATTGCTTTACTGCCCCCTTTGTGGAGTGGGGCTATGTCTGTTGTTTTTAGTAGCTGTGGGACGACCCCAGTGTCCATGCTCCCTCTCCATAGGATGTTAAAAGCACGTGATAGGGGCTTCTTGCAGTTCTTGATGAACACGGAGTTCCATGAATCTGGGCCTGGGGCGGAGTACATGAGCATGTCATTTATTGCCTTTTCGAAGTCATTTGGCGTTAGGATAATATCAGATAGATTCGAGTCTACCAAATTCTCTCATGAAAAATTAATTTAGGTCATCGACTCTCAGTCTGGTTAGCGGCTCGCTAAAATCGAGTCATATTGGGACTTGAGTAGCTCACTCATTTCCTTGCTGTCATCTGTGTAGGACCCATCTCGTTTAAGTAGTGGCCCAATACTGGATGTTGTTCTCGACTTTGATTTGGAATAAGAAAAGAAATATTTTGGGTTTCTTTCAATTTTTTTATGGCTTTTAGTTCTTCTTGCGTTTATTGGCTCCTGTAAGATTCCTTTAACTTGAGTTTGAAGTTTGCTATTTCTTTGACCAGTGTCTCCCTACGTATTACAGATATATTGGTCTCTTTTAGCCGCTCTGTTATTCATTGCCTACGTCTGTATAGGGAGCGCTTTTCTCTTTCTAGTTTATATCTTCTCTTCCTTTTCCTTAAAGGAATATGCGTTGAGCATACCTCGAGTGCCACAGAGTTAATTTGTTCTATACATAGGTTTGGAGCCATGTTGCTTAGGCTATCTTCCCAATTTATATCACTTAAGACCTGGTTTACTTGGTCCCACCGTACGTTTTTGTTATTGAAGTTGAATTTAGTGAAGGCTCCCTCATGACTGATCACATTTTGTCGGTCTGGGGCCCCGTGCATACATGTCTGTACCTCTATTATGTTGTGATCTTCGTATGCTGTTTTTGATATGGTAATATTTCGTATCAGATCATCATTGTTCGTAAAGATGAGGTCCAGTGTATTCTCCAATCGTGTAGGGTCTATTATATGCTGGTTTAAGGTGAACTTTGTTCAGAGATTTAAAAGCTCGTGTTTGTGTGAGTTTTCATCTGAGCTGCCTCCTGGTGTTATCACAATATTATTTGCTACATTCCTCCATTTTAGGTGCCTTAGGTTGAAATATCCCAGGAGCAAGATGTTGGGGCAGAAGCTGGAAGATTTTCCAGACAGTGATCAATTTTCAAAAGCTGTTCCTGGAATTGTTGGGAAGTTGCATCCGGAGGCTTGTCTACAACCACAATGATCAGGTTTTGGTTCTTGATTTTTACTGCCAAAACTTCAACTACACCATTTGAGGCATTTAGGAGTTCCGAGCGTATAAGTGACTGTGATATACAGGCCAACCCTCATCCCCCCCTCTGCCTGTTCACTCTGTCGCATCTGAATGGGTTGTAACCCGGGATCCATATTTCATTGTCAAAGTGATTCTTTATGTGGGTCTCTTTGAAACCGCGAACATTGCGTTTGACTTTGTAAGCAGTCCACGGATGAAAGGTATTTTGTTGTTCGTTGCTGGCTTTAGACTGCATATTTGCAAAGTTGAATGTCGTCGGATTGGTGGTATGGGGATGATCTTTTTTTCCTGACACTAATATCTGGTGTTTTGGAGTGGAGGCCATCGATTGTGATTCCACTCTAGAAATGATAGCAGTTGTACCATTCCTGTCAGCTTTTTTTCCTTCCTGGCGCTAAAAAAGCCTCTCTGGAGTGGTTGTGGCTACCCAGGTTTTACTATGGTCTGGATGTTCTGTATCTTCTTGTCCCCTTAAGTGGTGTGCCTGGCAATATAAGTTATATAATTGTCTTTCCTGAACTTAAGAGTGACAAATTTCAGGGTGGAAAAGCTTACAGGAAGGGAGGTTGTATTCTCCTGTTGTCATATGGGCACGGCATTTCTTGGGGTAGTCAAAGTTGCACGTAATATCTGTTTTTCTAGATATTCCATGCCTGCAGATACTTAATTCATGGAATAAGTTGAGATATATTTCTTTAGGTGTACATGCACTGCTGCTCACTGTGCACGCACATCAAGGTTATACTCACCAGAATATATACAAAATGCATTAAGTCTTTATTATAGCTAATAAATCTATTTCAATAAAAAAAAAAAAAAAAAAAAAAAAAAAAAAAAAATCTATAACATCTTTTCTTAGAAGTAATTCCCACTATATTTGTAGGCTGCAAAATTCTCTTAATATTACCTGGAGGATATGGAGAGGGTTCCGGGGGTCAACGCCCCCGCAGCCCGGTCTGGGACCAGGCCGCATGGTGTATCAGGGCCTGATCAACCAGGCTGTTACTATTGGCCGCACGCAAACCAACGTACGAGCCACAGCCCAGCTGGTCAGGTACTGACTTTAGGTTCTTGTCCAGTGCCTGCTTGAAGACAGCCAGGAGTCTATTGGTAATCCCCCTTATGAATTTACATGATAAAGGACAATAATATCCGTAAACTGGATATTAGCAACATTTTTAAATGAAATCTGAAATCGAAATAATCATTATATATTGGAGTGTAAGTAAGTTTATTCAGGTATACACAAATACATTTACATACATTATCATACATAGCAGCATATGTGTAGAGAACCTAGGATAACCCAAAAAAGTCAGAGTGACTTATTTCCATTGGGGTCCTTTTTATACCTTAATTTTTACATTGTAGGATATATATGTCATTATATTATAAAGGATATATGTATACTAGGAATAAGGTAAAAAGTTATTTACATATACACGTGTGTTAGCTAAAAAAATAAAAAATCATTCTCCTCCCTTTCTGTCGCTACATTCATTAGGTACCTTTTGGTTCTCTTCTTGAACTGGCTGATGCTATGACTGGCTTTGACATGCGCAGGCAGTCTGTTCCATTCTTTTATTGCTGTACAATAAAAGGTGTTTGAAGCCTGGCCACTGACTGTGGGAACTACAAAGTTGTGCTCTCTCCCCCTAGTACTATGACTGTTTTGGTTCCCAGCCTTGACAAAATTGGCAGCAAGATATTCTGGACACTGTTTGTGAGCAATTTTATAAACTTGATTTAATTTAAGTTGTTTTACTCTGTCTTCAATATTCAGCATATCCAATTGTTGTAATTCATCCTGGCCTACATGCTCTCTTGGGCCCAGGTCCAGGATGAATCTTACCATTTTGTTCTGGGTGATTTGCAGCTTATCTTTCAGTTTTTTTTTTGTCAAGGCAGAGTACCATGAAGAGAAAGCATAGTCAATATGACATTGTATAAGGGCTAGACATAGGGTCCTGCGAGCCTCAGTAGGTAGACACTGTGCTTGTCTGTAGAGGAACTTCAGTCTGGCATTCGCTTTCTTTACTACACTGTTCCCTATCAATTCTCCTGACATGCATGGGTCAAAGGGGATTCCCAGATATTTTACTGAGGAAACTGAAGTGATGGATTCCCCATTACACCGGATATTAAAATTATTTACCCTGCTCAGTTTATATTTCGTGCCAAAGAGTATGGCTTCTGTTTTCCCGAGATGTAACGATAGTTTGTTGTCTACTAACCATTTGCTGCAGGACTCTAGTTCCAGTGTTAATACATTAGCTATATCTTGTGGGTCTTTACCTGACACCTGTTCATGTGCATTAGCACATTAGTCATTTATTTTCGTTGACGTCTTCTCGCAATAAAATAATAGAAAACGTAATTTAAAGAATACTTATAGAAAATGAACCTTACCAAATTAAGCATAACTAATATAGAATAATCTTATTATCACGTTCTTCAGGGAAAACTAAATAGTATGTTAGTTTTTATTCAGGCTTCCTCAGTGGCGGGGCAAGAGAGGGGCTTGGGAAATTCTGTCCCTTCATAATTTCCTTCAGTTCTACTTTGTGATGAAAAACATCAATTACTGGGTATCCCCGAGGGGCACCTTTCAGAGGCTGCCTGAATATTCTTGTTTTCTTCTTCCTAATTTTCATTTTTTTTCTTCATAACTCTAGAATGTCTTATCCAGGCTGCTTCAAATTTTCAACACCTGTGTACGGTAACGAGGACTAAAATCTAAGAACAATTGGCATATTTACATACCCTATGACCAAATTTATTGAATCCATTTCCAGGATCCTGGAATGACTTGGATAACTTCCCAAATCCTCAGTCGGGGAGCTTCAAACGTTTCAGAGATGATGAAAAAAAAAATACTATGACGGTGAAGAGTGAAGTTCAAATGTGTAGGAGCAGATTTGACGATTTTGTGTAAAACTGTGTGAAATTTTAATCCCGTTAAATATATTTGAATATAAGTCTTCTGAAGGGCTTCATTATTTAATGGCTGATGCATCTTAGAGCCAGGATAGTACCTATTAAGTTTCGTTTGCATGCAGGAAAATTTGTTGTGGTAAAATATAGTACATAACACTTGGAATCATTGGAATCCATGTCATAATTAAGATTAAGATGATCGGCTTTAGATTTTTACCACTGGTGTGGTGTCCTGAACACAAAGCTCACACTGCCATTGGGCGGCATAAGTTCAGTTTGTCAATTTTATTTTATAAAGTGATATCAATTTTTTATTCAGTAATTAATGAATGCTTCAAAAATAGATGCTTTCTAAAATAAGAATAACCCACAAGTTAGCCCGGATAGGTGCAAATAGGTGAAGTTTTAATTTTTAGTTTAATATCTTTATTATGCATCCCATACCCATCCTGTGGGCGATAGTCAAAAGATTACAGAGGTACATAATGGGTCGAGGGACTGGGCCCCAAAGTTATGATAGCTGAACAAGTTACAAAGGTAATGAACCATCTACACTCCTATACATGGTTAGTCATGAACAAATTGCAGAGTAATGAGCCACTGACACGTCCACACCCGGTCACAACTGTAATGAGTTATAAGTTAAAATATTAAGTGGGTCACACACCCACACGAGCGCGCGCGCACACACACGAGCATACAAACACATACACAAGCACACACACACACACACACACGTGATAATGCTTTATTTACAGTGAGCAAAGTCAGGGTATTTTTTCAGAATGGTCTGTAATATACCACTGTGGATAAAATACTTTGATATTTCTTAAACATTTCTGAGTGAGTTGTCTCTGAATTAATTTTATTGCACTCCAGTACATAATGACGCAGGGTGTGACAATAGTCCATCTGGCAAAGTTTACATTTTGTTTGATCTACATCTGGTGGTGGTGATTTAACCTGCCAAAGATATTTATAACCCAGCCGGAGGCGGGCGGTAGTGACATCCAAGAGTCTGCTTATTTTGTTGGATTCACCATAGACATGCGGCTTTTCCTGCATGATAGAATGATAGATGGACTGATTGGTGTCAATCTCCCAGAGTCTTAAGTCAATAAAGTTCAATTGAAGTTCTTTTCGTATTATTGTTCTCATACTGCTAACTGACAAGTCAAGATTGTAATCTACTCCCTCTTTGAGAAAGTATAACTTAGCCAATTCATCAATTCTATCATGCATCTGGAGACCAATGTGAGATGGAATCCACAGCATGTGCACTCTGACTCCACTGTCCACAATCTTACCATACCTGTGTCTGGCTTCTGACACAAGCATACCACAATTTATACTTAATGAGTTGAGAGCATTTATGGATGACAGAATCAGTTACAATTGAAGTGTCAATCTTAGATACATGGACGCATTTGAGTGCAAGGAGTATGACAAACAGTTCTGTCTGAAGGGTAGAGGCCCAGTTATTGATGCGTACTCCAATTTCTTTAAAAGAGCCATCACTCTGTATGACAACAGCAGCACTACCAGCTGCACCAGTGGATTGATGAACAGAACCATCAACATAAATAATTTGTGAGTGTTCTGTGTGATTAACTTATCAATACAGCGTGTTCTGTGTGACTAAGTTATCAATACAGCGTATGGCATCCTGTTTGGCTCCTAGGCGAAGCTTTGGTTGTGATGGAGGAATGGTAGTTTGGAATGGAGTAATATCCCATGGAGCGGGGAAGTGCCGCTGTTGCCTTACTGCACAGCACAGCAATGCACAGCATATTAGGGGCTTTTGGCATGTACATCTCATTTATACCTATGTATCATGTCTACCCAACTATGTATCATTGTACCATGTCTAAATAAAGTATTATTATTCTTATTATTATTCTTATTCTTATTATTATTATTATTATTATACTTGACATAGATCATGTAGCTGGTTCATGCGGAGGTCGGTTCCAGTTTTCTCGATCCATCTGGAGGGATGTTCACCAGTGCTGAGGAAAGTTTGGAGGGCTTCTGTGCAGAGCTAGTCTAACCATATTGACCCCAATGAGGATATTTCTTTCAGTAACACGATCTTTGATGCTTAGAATATCAAGTTCTTTCCGCATATTTAAAATTTTGGCAGTACGAGGGCATCCTAGGATGATCCTCATTGCTTCGTTCTGCAGTTTTTCCAGCCCTCCAAGCTTCCAGTCAGACAAAAGAGCAAGTAGTGGCGCAGCATAATCAACCAATGATCTAATATAAGCAAGATACATCATTTTCACAATTTTAACATTAGCACCATACCTGTGATAAAAACCTGCTACAGCTCTAAGCCTTTCTTTGTATTGGCGACAAAATCTCGTTACAACAGGTCCAAGTAGTGGGACCTCAAAGCCTAGATATCTGTTTCTGGTTACATATTCTAGAAGAGACCCATCATGCAACTGGATCTGGCGAACTGTGAACTCTGTCGAGGACGCCGCCTGTTGAGTATCTGTTTTATCAGTAGAGATTATCAACCCCAGGTCCTGACACGAGGCTAGTACATGGTTAAGGATGTTTTGGGTGTTTGAGAATCCGGTGGTGTGAATCATTATATCAGCAAAACTAATCATATAATGATGGGGCTGGTTAGGCATAGCATTAAGTAAAGCATTAATTAGAATATTGAATAGAGTGGGACTGAGCACACCACCCTGTGGGGTTCCTAATTCAAAATCTTTAGTTACACTTCTATGTCCCTGGAGCGACACAGACGACTTTCTATTGGACAGTTAGCCTTTAATCCAGCGGAAAGCCATCCTCCAACATCCATTTTGTCAAGTTCATTAATGATTACATGTCGGTTGGCTACATCAAAAGCAGATTTAAGAATCATCCTCTCGAATGTTTTACATTAGCAGCTAGTAATGAGTTTTGTTGATTGGGCTTTGGAATGGGAATGTTGGTCCAAGATTTAGGGAGCTCCCCAGTTACGTAGCTCTTGTAGAGAATTTTAAACTGAACGTTAATATGAAGAGCAAGCTGGCGAAAAAAATCCACGAATTTATGGATTTTTTTTTTTAAGTTTAACGAGGGGAGACTCCTATTTTTCGGAACATTTTCATTTGCTTTATCACAAATTTTCGTTTATTAGTTGAGAAAGCCTTATTCGAGCGGCTTCAGAATTTCAGTGTAATATATGTTGGACAAGATCTACGGGATTATTTGCAACCGTAGATGACCTATACACTGTACTACATAGGACATTCCCATACTTTTATTTCCCTGTGATCACTGCAAAAAG
The DNA here is from genome assembly GCA_009830355.1 of Cherax destructor. NCBI lineage: Eukaryota > Metazoa > Arthropoda > Malacostraca > Decapoda > Parastacidae > Cherax > Cherax destructor. Next base: position 95,778 of record WNWK01003386.1, on the reverse strand, counting down.
GCGCCTCTGATCGTCCATTTTGCCACTTTTAACCTCGAAATAGTGTAGTATTTAGCTTGCTGCAGTATTCTTCCCTTTGATGCTGGTGAGGGGCTCTTGATCCAAGGAACTGGACTCATCGTCTCCTTCGAGTGCCCCCATTCCAAAGGCGCCGTATGAATCCTTCGGGTTTAGTGCTTTCCTCTGATTGAAATGTTAATTTTGAACGGTATAAAAGGGATGGATAATTTTGTGTAGACAAAATTTTGTTGGATTCTATACAATGACTGGAAAATTAATCTTCTGATCAGTTTTAAACTTTCAGTGGTGATGAGTTTTCCTGTAGGAAACAATCTCTCGATGTCAGGTTGTACTCGCCTAATTGTGGTTGCAGGGGTGGAGACTCAGCTCCTGGGATCCGCCTCTTCACTGATCGCTACTGGGTCCTCTCTCTCCCTGCTCCATGAACTCCATGTGCCTGTAACAGCTACTGTATGTGCCTGTAACAGCTACTGTATGTGTGCCTGTAACAGCTACTGTATGTGCCTGTAACAGCTACTGTATGTGTGCCTGTAACAGCTACTGTATGTGCCTGTAACAGCTACTGTATGTGTACCTGTAACAGCTACTGTATGTGTGCCTGTAACAGCTACTGTATGTGTGCCTGTACCAGCTACTGTATGTGTGCCTGTACCAGCTACTGTATGTGTGCCTGTACCAGCTACTGTATGTGTGCCTGTACCAGCTACTGTATGTGTGCCTGTACCAGCTACTGTGTGTGTGCCTGTACCAGCTACTGTGTGTGTGCCTGTAACAGCTACTGTGTGTGTGCCTGTAACAGCTACTGTGTGTGTGCCTGTAACAGCTACTGTGTGTGTGCCTGTAACAGCTACTGTGTGTGTGTGCCTGTAACAGCTACTGTGTGTGTGTGCCTGTAACAGCTACTGTGTGTGTGTGCCTGTAACAGCTACTGTGTGTGTGTGCCTGTAACAGCTACTGTGTGTGTGTGCCTGTAACAGCTACTGTGTGTGTGTGCCTGTAACAGCTACTGTGTGTGTGTGCCTGTAACAGCTACTGTGTGTGTGTGCCTGTAACAGCTACTTGTGTGTGTGCCTGTAACAGCTACTGTGTGTGTGTGCCTGTAACAGCTACTGTGTGTGTGCCTGTAACAGCTACTGTGTGTGTGTGCCTGTAACAGCTACTGTGTGTGTGTGCCTGTAACAGCTACTGTGTGTGTGTGCCTGTAACAGCTACTGTGTGTGTGCCTGTAACAGCTACTGTGTGTGTGTGCCTGTAACAGCTACTGTGTGTGTGTGCCTGTAACAGCTACTGTGTGTGTGTGCCTGTAACAGCTACTGTGTGTGTGTGCCTGTAACAGCTACTGTGTGTGTGTGCCTGTAACAGCTACTGTGTGTGTGTGCCTGTAACAGCTACTGTGTGTGTGTGCCTGTAACAGCTACTGTGTGTGTGTGCCTGTAACAGCTACTGTGTGTGTGTGCCTGTAACAGCTACTTGTGTGTGTGCCTGTAACAGCTACTGTGTGTGTGTGCCTGTAACAGCTACTGTGTGTGTGTGCCTGTAACAGCTACTGTGTGTGTGTGCCTGTAACAGCTACTGTGTGTGTGTGCCTGTAACAGCTACTGTGTGTGTGTGCCTGTAACAGCTACTGTGTGTGTGTGCCTGTAACAGCTACTGTGTGTGTGTGCCTGTAACAGCTACTGTGTGTGTGTGCCTGTAACAGCTACTGTGTGTGTGTGCCTGTAACAGCTACTGTGTGTGTGTGCCTGTAACAGCTACTGTGTGTGTGTGCCTGTAACAGCTACTGTGTGTGTGTGCCTGTAACAGCTACTGTGTGTGTGTGCCTGTAACAGCTACTGTGTGTGTGTGCCTGTAACAGCTACTGTGTGTGTGGTGCACTGCGTAACAGCTACTGTGTGTGTGTGCCTGTAACAGCTACTGTGTGTGGGGCCTGTAACAGCTACTGTGTGTGTGTGCCTGTAACAGCTACTGTGTGTGTGTGCCTGTAACAGCTACTGTGTGTGTGTGCCTGTAACAGCTACTGTGTGTGTGTGCCTGTAACAGCTACTGTGTGTGTGTGCCTGTAACAGCTACTGTGTGTGTGTGCCTGTAACAGCTACTGTGTGTGTGTGCCTGTAACAGCTACTGTGTGTGTGGCCTGTAACAGCTACTGTGTGTGTGTGCCTGTAACAGCTACTGTGTGTGTGTGCCTGTAACAGCTACTGTGTGTGTGTGCCTGTAACAGCTACTGTGTGTGTGTGCCTGTAACAGCTACTGTGTGTGTGTGCCTGTAACAGCTACTGTGTGTGTGTGTCCTGTAACAGCTACTGTGTGTGTGTGCCTGTAACAGCTACTGTGTGTGTGTGCCTGTAACAGCTACTGTGTGTGTGTGCCTGTAACAGCTACTGTGTGTGTGCCTGTAACAGCTACTGTGTGTGTGCCTGTAACAGCTACTGTGTGTGTGTGCCTGTAACAGCTACTGTGTGTGTGTGCCTGTAACAGCTACTGTGTGTGTGTGCCTGTAACAGCTACTGTGTGTGTGTCCTGTAACAGCTACTGTGTGTGTGTGCCTGTAACAGCTACTGTGTGTGTGCCTGTAACAGCTACTGTGTGTGTGTGCCTGTAACAGCTACTGTGTGTGTGTGCCTGTAACAGCTACTGTGTGTGTGTGCCTGTAACAGCTACTGTGTGTGTGTGCCTGTAACAGCTACTGTGTGTGTGTGCCTGTAACAGCTACTGTGTGTGTGTGCCTGTAAAGCTACTGTGTGTCCTGTAACAGCTACTGTGTGTGTGTGCCTGTAACAGCTACTGTGTGTGTGTGCCTGTAACAGCTACTGTGTGTGTGCCTGTAACAGCTACTGTGTGTGTGTGCCTGTAACAGCTACTGTGTGTGTGCCTGTAACAGCTACTGTGTGTGTGTGCCTGTAACAGCTACTGTGTGTGTGCCTGTAACAGCTACTGTGTGTGTGTGCCTGTAACAGCTACTGTGTGTGTGTGTGCCTGTAACAGCTACTGTGTGTGTGTGCCTGTAACATGTGTCCTGTGTGTGTGTGTGCCTGTAACAGCTACTGTGTGTTGTGTGCCTGTAACAGCTACTGTGTGTGTGTGTGCCTGTAACAGCTACTGTGTGTGTGTGCCTGTAACAGCTACTGTGTGTGTGTGTGCCTGTAACAGCTACTGTGTGTTGTGTGCCTGTAACAGCTACTGTGTGTGTGTGTGCCTGTAACAGCTACTGTGTGTGTGTGCCTGTAACAGCTACTGTGTGTGTGTGTGCCTGTAACAGCTACTGTGTGTGTGTGTCCTGTAACAGCTACTGTGTGTGTGTGTGCCTGTAACAGCTACTGTGTGTGTGTGTGCCTGTAACAGCTACTGTGTGTGTGTGTGCCTGTAACAGCTACTGTGTGTGTGTGTGCCTGTAACAGCTACTGTGTGTGTGTGTGCCTGTAACAGCTACTGTGTGTGTGTGCCTGTAACAGCTACTGTGTGTGTGTGTGCCTGTAACAGCTACTGTGTGTGTGTGCCTGTAACAGCTACTGTGTGTGTGTGTGCCTGTAACAGCTACTGTGTGTGTGTGTGCCTGTAACAGCTACTGTGTGTGTGTGTGCCTGTAACAGCTACTGTGTGTGTGTGTGCCTGTAACAGCTACTGTGTGTGTGTGCCTGTAACAGCTACTGTGTGTGTGTGTGCCTGTAACAGCTACTGTGTGTGTGTGCCTGTAACAGCTACTGTGTGTGTGTGTGCCTGTAACAGCTACTGTGTGTGCGTGCCTGTAACAGCTACTGTGTGTGTGTGCCTGTAACGTGCCACTAGCACGTTGAGAGACAACAATAAGTGTCAGGGGCCCAAGACTGTTCAACTGCCTCCCAGCATACATCAGGGGGATTACCAACAAACCCCTGGCTGTCTTCAAGCAGGCACTGGACAGGCACCTAAAGTCAGTACCTGACCAGCCAGGCTGTGGTTAGTACGTTGGACTGCATGCGGCCATCAGTAACAGCCTGGTTGATCAGGCCCTGATCCACTATGAGGCCTGGTCCCAGACCGGGCCGCAGGGGCGTTGACCCCCGGAACTCTCTCCAGGTAATAATGAGTAACGTATATACAACTTACAATCTACTCCAAATACCATTACACTCCAGTTCACACTAGCACACTGCTACTAGTGACACAAAATTTTATATACATTTATAAACAGGGAGGCTCCATGACACCCCCCCTTCCTTCACATCTGCCTGGTAGACTAGTTACCAGCAGGCAAAAACCATACAGTACTCTCGCATAACCAGGCGTCTGCATACTAGGTCCTTACAGAAAAACCCTGCTAGCACTAAAACACAAACACCTATGGTATACACTAAAAAACACTTACCCAACACCAAATACTCACACCGTTACGACTTGCTTCCTCTGCTGTGCGACCTACTGCACTAAACACCTCATCTGCTCCTGTCCTGGCCACACTGCCTGGCTGACAGGAATAAAACGCGTCCGGATTCAGAATAATACATGTACTCGGAAAATGACATTATATATGGAGCGTTTTTTATAAAATATTTTACTGCAGCACACTGCGTAATAGCCCTCAAGACTATTGTTGAAAATTTGTATGTTATGTACATTAAGCTTACATAAAACATTTTTACTTATTTACTGCACTTTTATAAAAGCTGGTCAATCTTACCTTGAGAAAAGCTTGGATTGATTTTTTTTTTTTTTTTTTTTTTTTTTTTTTTAAGGAATTTGAGAAATTTAAATACTGCTTTCCTGTGAGTGTCGCATCTGATTGGCTTCAACCCTTCCATGCCGATAACTTGATAATACAACTTCTTATCGGATTCAAGCTTTGTGTTTGTTTATTTTAGAATTATTGTCTCTAGTCTATTTGAAATGTTTGTATCAGATTTGGACTGTGTATGTCCTAATTTATCCTTTTTTTTTTATTCAAGGAATTTACATATTAGTTTCCATGGGATGAGTTGTGAATGCTTCTTCTGATTTGCTTGAGATATTCACTACTAATATTTAAGTGCATTACCAACTTATGTCGCACTCTGCACTCTTCCAGTCACTTGCACTGAGGTACAGGGGACTGAGGTTATGGAATATGGAAATACCTTTCTCTGATCTCGCAGCAACCAAAATACTTAGTTTTTTATAGTGGTATCTCCAGTGTTCCTAGCATATTTGTCCATACCCCTAGGGGAGGCATGCTGGTTTCTCCAGGCGTTCAGGAATAGGGATCACATGTTCCCCAGGGTGTTTGGGACGGTCTTGAGAGTCTGCTCCGAACCTTTCCTCTCAATTATCCTTCAAATCTCATTGGGAAGCATGGTGATGCCCCCGTTGTTGAAGACAAGCAAGACTTTGAATAAATAGTTTAGAAAACCAACAAGTTGATGAATGAGACACTTGTGCAACATTTAGGTATCTTTATTCTGGAAACTTTTCCAGAATAAAGATACCTAAATGCTGCACAAGCATCTCATTCAACAGGAGCAAGACTCGTGAGTTGGCTCGGAACAGAGTATTCCTGACCCTTCGGCTTCTGTGGGATTTCTTTTTTCCCACCAGGTGTTGGGTGAGGCAGGACTAGACTATACTGACGTAGGCATGCGTCCCCAGGAGGGAATGGATTGCAATTAGACTATATAATGGAAAAATAAACACAAGCAGTATAATGTGATCCTTTATTGACAACGTTTCGCCCACGCAGTGGGCTTTATCGAGTCACAGACAGATCTACCTGGAAAATGAGCAACATAGAGATATATATAGGGTACAGTCAGGTGGAGAATGCTGGGTCAGGTGGAGAAAGCTGCATGTGAGTCTTAAAAGTAGTGTGAAAACATAGTGTGACTTAAAGGACCTGCAGTGTACCATTCTTGAGTTCTAGGTGGGATAGTGTTGAAGAAGTTTCTTGGCAATAGGTTCAGCTATGTTGTAGAAGCCGTTGTTCTGGTTGAAGTTGTTGGACATACAGATGAGTGATGATTCTAGGATTCTTCGGTATTGCGTGTTGTCTTCTCTGGCGATGAGTCTTGCGTTTCTGTAGTTGATTAAATGGTTGTGTAAATTTCGGTGTTGAACACAGGCATTTCTTGAGTCGTCAGATCTGCCTGCGTACTGGTGTTCTGAAATGCGTGTTTGTAGGTCTCTGGATGTTTCGCCAACGTATAATTTGCTGCAGCCATTACAAGGGATTGTGTATACCCCTGCCGTGGATTGAAGCTTTTCCTGTCTGTTACTGGTAATGTCCTTAATGGTGGTGGATGTGGAGGTGGATACTCGGAATGAGGTCTTAGAAAAAATTGTTGGAAACTTGTTTGGAAATGGAGTTGGTGGGAAGGACTATGTGTTTATTTTTCCATTGTGTCGGTATTTTATACCATTTATTTCCAGACTATATAATATTTTCCCCACCCTGCCTGCGGGAGGCATGCTTCCCAGGTGCTGGGGAGGAGTAGATTGCAGCCAAAATCGATCAACCCTTTTTTCCCGTTCCCGCGGGAGACAAGTATGTCTAGGTCCTTCATTCTCAGGAAAACTACTGAAGCTGCAGTTTTCGCTGGGGCCTGACTGTCAGTCGTACAACAGTAGTTTCCTGACAGCCTGTTGACACTGTTTCACTGTTTTGTTCCCTCGATAATCCATCTCTTGGTAGGGTAGGGCCGCGGGGGCGTTGACCCCTGGAACCCTCTCCAGCTAAACTCCAGGGTAGTAGAGTCAGTACCCTGAGCCCTAAAGGAGATATAAATGAAGTTCTGAGGATATCCCTTCAAGAGGCAACTTGTGATAATGGATTCGAATGGAAAGGATGTAGGAAGGTACTGATATGGAAACAGAGTCGATGAGTGGAACTGTCTGCCTAGTGGGTCATTGAAGCTGCGACCTTGGGTAGTTTTGAATATATACCTGGAGTATACCTGGAGAGGGTTTCGGGGGGTCAACTCTCCTGCGGCCTGGTCTGTGACCATGCCTCATGGTGGATTAGGGCCTGATCAACCATGCTGATACTGTTGGCCGCATGCAACCCGACGTACGAACCACAGTCCGGCTGGTCAGGTACTGACTTTAGGTGCCTGTCCAGCGCCTTCTTGAAGACAGCCAGGGGTCTATTGGTAATACCTCTTATGTATGCTTGACACTTATTGTGTTGTCTCTTATTGTGTTGGTGGCACCCCTGCTTTTCATTGGGGGATGTTGCATCGTCTGCCGAGTCTTTTGCTTTCATAGGGAGTGATTTTCGTGTGCAAGTTTGGTACTAATCCCTCTAGGATTTTCCAGGTGTATATAATCATGCATCCCTCATGTCTACATTCTAGGGAGTACAGGTTGAGGAACTTCAAGCGTTCCCAGTAATTGAGGTGTTTAATCCCAGTTGTGTGTGCCGTGAAGGTTCTCTGTACATTTTCTAGGTCAGCAATTTCACCTGCCTTGAAGGTATTGTTAGTGAGATCCTCTGACATCACTCCCAGGTCTTTACATTAGTTTTTCGCTCTATTGTGTGGTTGGAATTTGTTTTATACTCCGATATAGTTTTAATTTATTCACGTTTTCCATATCGGAGTAATTGAAATTACTCATCAGTGAATTTCATATTGTTTTCTGCAGCCCATTTGAAGATTTGGTTGATGTCTGCTTGGAGTCTTGCAGTGTCTTCAATGGTGGACACTGTCATGTAGATTCGGGTGTCATCTGCAAAGGAAGACACAGCACTGTGGCTTACATCCCTGTCTATGTCAGATATGATGATGAGGAACAGGATGGGAGCGAGTACTGTGCCTTGTGGAACAGAGCTTTTCACAGTAGCTGCCTCAGGCTTTACTCTGTTTACTACTACTCTTTGTGTTCTATTTGTTAGGAAATTATAGATCCATCTACGAACTTTGCCTGTTATTCGTTTATCACTCATTTTGTGTGCTATTACACCATGGTCACACTTGTCAAAGGCTTTTGCAAAGTCTGTGTATACTACATCTGCATTTTGTTTGTCTTCTAGAGCATCCAGAACCTGGTCATAGTGGTCCAGTAGAAACAGGCAGGATCGACCTGCTCTAAATCCATGTTGCCCTGGGTTGTGTAACTGATGGGTATCTAGATGAGTGGCGATCTTGCTTCTTAGAACCCTTTCAAAGATTTTTATGATATGTGATGTTAGCACTATCGGTCTGTAGTTCTTTGCTATTGCTTTACTGCCCCATTGTGGAGTGGGGCTATGTTTGTTGTCTTTAGCAGCTGTGGGACGACCACTGCGTGCATGGGGTTTCTTGCGGTTCTTGATGAACACGGAGTTCCATGAGTCTGGGCCTGGGGCAGAGTACATGGGCATGTCACTTATCGCCTTTTCGAAGTCATTTGGCGTCAGGATAATATCAGATAGGTTTGAATCTACCAAATTCTGTGTCTCGCTAATTTAAAAATCATTTAGGTCTTCGACTCTGTCTGGTTAGCGGCTTGCTAAAAACCGAGTCATATTTGGAACTTCAGTAGCTCACTCATTTCCTTGTTGTTATATGTGTAGAACCATCTCGTTTAAGTAGGGGCTCAATACTGGATGTTGTTCTCGACTTAGATTTGGCATAAGAAAAGAAATATTTTGGATTTCTTTCAATTTCATTTGTGGTTTTTAGTTATTCCCGCATTTCTTGACTCCAGTAAGATTTCTTTAGCGTAAGTTCGATGTTTGCTATTTCTCTGACCAGTGCCTCCCTTCGTATTGGCCTCTTTTAGCCTCTGTTATTTTTTGCCTTCGCCTGTATAGGGAGTGCCTTTCTCTTTCTAGTTTACATTTTCTCTTTCTTAAAGGAATATGCCTTGAGCATACCTCGAGTGCCACAGAGTAAATTTGTTCTAGACATAGGTTTGGATCCGTGTTGATTAAGATATCTTCCCAGTTTATATCATTTTGGACCTGGTTGACTTGGTCCCACCTTATGTTTTTGTTATTGAAGTTGAATTTAATGAAGGCTCCCTCGTGACTGATCACATTTTGTTGGTCTGGGGCCCCGCGCATACATGTCTGAACCTCTATTATGTTTTGATATGGTAATATTTCGTATCAGATCATCATTGTTAGTGAAGATGAGGTCAAGTGTATTCTCCAATCTTGTAGGCTCTTATTATTTGCTGGTTTAAGGTGAATTTGGTGCAGAGATTTAAAAGATCGTGTGTGTTCGAGTTTTCATGTGAGCTGCCTCATGGGGTTATCTCTGCTACAGCATTATTTGCTACATTCCTCCATTTTAGGTGTCTTAGGTTGAAATCCCCCAGGAGCAAGATGTTTGGGGCAGGAGCTGGAAGATTTTCCAGACAGTGGTCTATTTTCAAAAGCTGTTCCTGGAATTGTTGGGAAGTTGCATCCGGAGGCTTGTCTACGACCACAATGACCAGGTTTTGGTTCTCGATCTTTACTGCCAAAACTTCAACTACATCATTTGAGGCTTTTAGTAGTTCCGAGCATGTCAATGACTGTGATGCACAGGCCAACCCCCCCTCTTTTGCCTGTTCACTCTGTCGCATCTGTATAGGTTATAACCCAGGATCCACATTTCATTGTCAAAGTGACTCTTTATGTGGGTCTCTGTGAAAACCGCAAACATTGCGTTTGACTTTGTAATCAGTCCATGGATGAAAGGTATTTTGTTGTTCGTTGGTGGCTCTAGACTCTGTATATTTGCAAAGATGAATGTCATCGTATTGGTGGTATGGGGGGGGAGGGTCTTTCTTTCCTGGCACTAATATCTGTTGTTCTGGAGTGGAGGCCATTGACCGTGGTTCCACTCCAGAAATAATTGCAGTTGGTGTACGATTTCTGTTATTTCCTGACAGTTTTTTTTCCTTCCTGGCGCTAAAAAACCTCTCTGGAGTGGTTTTGGCTACCCAGGTTTTGCTGGATGTTCTGTGTCGTCTTGTACCCTTTAGGTGGTGTGCCTGGCAATATAGCTTATAGCACTGTCTTTTCTGAACTGATGAGTGACACATTTCAGGGTGGAAAAGCTTTCAGAAAGGGAGGTTGCATTTTCCTGTTGTCATATGGGCACGGCATTTTCTGGGGTGGTCAAAGTTGCATGTCCCATCTGTTTTCCCAGAAATTCCATGCCTGCAGATACCAAATGCATAATTGCATAGGCCTAGTTTGTGTTTGCCTTGTTTTTTTTGTGACTGTGTTCCCTAATGTATTCCCTATTGGTGCGTGTTTTCCTGTCTCATTTCTATCTTCAGCACTAGTGCTAACATCCCCTTTCGTTCCATCTCCAACACTAGCACCTTCAGGAGCACTGTCGTCCAGGACAACACTAGCACCCTCAGGAGCACTGTCCTCTAGGACAACACTAGCACCCTCAGGAGCACTGTCCTCCAGGACAACACTAGCACCCTCAGGAGCACTGTTTTCTAGGACAACACTAGCTCCCTCAGGAGCACTGTCCTCCAGTACAACACTAGCACCCTCAGGAGAACTATCCTGGAAATAAATGGTATAAAATACCGACACAATGGAAAAATAAACACATAAGCAGTATAATGTGATCCTTTATTGACAATGTTTCGCCCACGCAGTGGGCTTTATCGAGTCACAGACAGATCTACCTGGAAAAAGAGTAACATGAGTATTTATAAGATTTAGTCAGGTGGCGAATGCTGGGTCAGGTGGAGAATGCTGCATGTGACAGTCTTCAAATTAGTGTGATAGTTTAAAACCTTGTGTGACTTAAAGGACCTGCAGTGTTCTATTCTTGAGTTTTATGTGGGATAGCGTTGAAGAAGTTTCTTGGCAATAGGTTCAGCTATGTTGTAGAAGCCGTTGTTCTGGTTGAAGTTGTTGGATATACAGATAAGTGATGATTCCAGGATTCTTCGGTATTGAGTGTTGTCTTCTCTGGCGATGAGTCTTGCGTTTCTGTAGTTGATTAAATGGTTGTGTAAATTTCGGTGTTGAACACAGGCATTTCTTGAGTCGTCAGATCTGCCTGCATACTGGTGTTCTGAAATGCGTGTTTGGAGGTCTCTGGATGTTTCGCCGACGTATAATTTGCTGCAGTCATTACAAGGAATTGTGTATACCCCTGCAGTGGATTGAAGCTTGTCCTGTCTGTTACTGGTAAAGTCCTTGATGGTGGTGGATGTGGAGGTAGATACTCGGAATGAGGTATTGGAAAAAATGTTGGAAACGTGTTTGGCAATGGAGTTGGTGGGGAGGACTATGTATCTTTTCTCGACAGTATCTTCTCTGGGTGTGTTGAAGATGTTTAATGCCCGTCGTCTACAGTCTCTAATGAAGTGATGAGGATAGTGAAGTTTAGAAAAAACTTGCTCAATAAGGAAGCATTCTTCCTCAAGGAACTCACTGCTGCAGATTCTGAGTGCGCGCAGGAAAAAGCCTATAATTACACCACGTTTAATCTTGGTGTCGTGGTGAGAGGGATGAACCTTGTAAGTTCACTGGCACAGTCTAGAGTTCTAGCACGCAAATGAGATCGCGATAATCACGAAAAAAAACACGGAGCACGCAGGGCACTCGCGGGGCACCCTCGGTAACATACAGTGTTCAGTGTCAGTCATGGAACATTCCAGCTGCCGATCAATTTTTCTCGCCATCGGTGAAGTACACGGCACAATCTGGGCTCTCACTATGGATTTTCAGGATAACTGGGCTAAAGTGTCTGTTTACTGGGAGACGGTCGTTACACAAGTCAACTGGTCCAGGGAGCATGAGTGGCAGTGTGATGTATTCCACGGCTAGAAAATAACTACTTTTTTTTTTAATGGAGTAGTTGTAAGGGCAGCAGTTTCCGTGCTGCATTTGACATAGATCGTAGCCAGGAATTACCGGTAATTCTTGCCCTCACTACGATGTGTAGTGATACGTGGAAAATTTTTGCAACTCTGGAGGCGATGATGTACTTTCTACCCTGTCCGTTAGGGCAAGGATTTAGATTTCTAACCTGAGGCATATCTCATTGATTCACTGGGGTGCTCCGACCATCATAAGTATAGCTTGATTTCGAATCACTTTGAGCTGCCTCTTGTTTGCGGTGCTGGCATGAGTCAGGGCTGGAGCACCACAGTCGATGAGCGAGCGAGCAGCGTGGACGTGCTAGAGAAAGCTGGAGTAGAAGGATACTGGAGTCAGAGAGGCGCAGCAGCTGAAGGCATCGTCACAGATGCGCTTATAGTTATTATTATTACATGCACATTATGGCAATTTCATTAATTAGTTAGGCTTAACTTAATGCTATCCTTAAGATAAGTATTCTTTCACATATTATGAAACAGTACTGGACCATTTCACTGGGTAGTCTGTCTAGCTTTTCATTCCAAATTTCTCATCCGTTTTACTACATCTGCAATCCTCCCACTCTTCACTTGGGAAATGAAATAGAATAATGTATTAATACACAACTCAATTTAGTGGAACTAAGTGACACTGATAAGGTGAGACATGGGTGTACAGAACTCCATTTACTTTGTCTTTACTTTAAACTTATAAATATGTCTATCCTCATTCTACATTTTCCAATAGGTGTAAGTTCAGGGCTCTCAATCAGTCTTCGACTGATAGCTTCCCAGTATAACCGATTAATTAGGTGTTATCTTCAGAAGGGGGACCTTAAATTAAGAGGTTTCCTGAATTTTTTCTTCTTCAACTTTTCCTTTTTCAATTTTGCTCATAACTTGAGAAGGCTTCATCCAATCAGCTTCAAAATTTCAGCATTTATGCACTGTCACTAAGGCCAGATTCTTGCAATTATTGGCGTGTACATGTGCCCTACGACCAAAGTTAGTGAACCCATTCCCAACATCTTAGAATGGCTCGGATAACTTCGAAAACCCTCAGTGGTGTAGCTTCAAACGTTTCAAACAATGCGCCAAAATATTTGGCGATGGCCAAATTTTTTGGCCATGTTGGTGCAGATGTGACCATTTTGTGTAGTCTGATTTTTTTATACCCATTAGATCACTTAAAAAACATTTCAGTTTCCCTCTTCTAACGGCTTCAATATTTAATGGCTGATGCATCTTAAGGATAATAACCATTAAGGTTTGGTTTCCTGCAGGCAAGCTTGTTGGAGTAAAATAGTTAAAAAGGCTTATAATCATTTGAATTCATGCCATAACAGGACAATGTCAGTAAATCACACCACTGGTGTGATTTAATTTGCCAGTTTTATTGAATAGTTATATTAATTTATATTCAGTAATTTGATTAAATTTTAACTGTTGGTGGGATTTATTAAAAGAAAGTTTGGCTCTCACTTTGAGAAGTTTCAATTTGTCAATTTTTCCTATGAAACTTGGAATCCGTTCAGTACCTAGAAAATGTCTCTTCTGGTCGGCTTCGAATTTTCAACCCTCCTGGGTTTTTTTCTTTCCAGAAAGTAAGGTTCGTCCTGTTAATGGGCCGTAAAAGTCCTGAATTGGCAGTTTCATTAAATAAATAGTAATTTTGATTTCCATTCACTAACTGAGGAATGCATCGTCAAAATGTTGAGGAGGATGCATTAAGTTTAGACTTTAGGTGCAAATTTTATAGAAATTAAAAAACTGCAATGATTGGATTCACAGAAATTTCTAGAGGATTCTGTTGTTGTAGATTCGCCGGTATAATTGCCCGGCCAGGGCCTTTTCCAAGTGGTTGCTCGGCCTTGGCTCCCTGTCATAGGAGTATCTCAGACCAATGTCTGCCATGGCCTAGCCCCATTCCCCACCCCCACATGGCTCTGTGGGAGAAGCTAGGCACATTGGGCTGCCACAAACCCTGCCCACTGGGCTCGAAGGGTGTGGCAGCTGCATATCAGCAGACGTTGTCAGGAGGTGCAAAGGCAACAAGCACTACAGGATCCTTTTGGAGCCACATCCCAGCTCTGGGCCGAAGCCCGAGCACTGGGGAAGCTGAAGAATGCCTCTTGCTGTGTGTGTTGCTGCTGCTGCTTCACTTGTCCGTTGCACTCGCTTCCTCTAGAGGATGTCTTGTCTGTTAGGTTTCTAACTTTGTGTGGATAACCTTTATTAATAGAATGCTTGGCTTTCACTTTGAGCTACATAAATTTTAAATTGCCAATATTAATATATAAGCTGATTTCTATGTAATAACTAGAGAATGCTTCTTGTAGTAGGCTTCAAACACACTAGTACTCGTACATCTTAATTGTAAGTAATTTTGTAATAAATTTGGGCTTTGTACTTGGGAATTTCCAATTTTATTGATTTATCGTCAAGTCAGATTCTCTCTTCAAAGGCGTTTCATAGTATTTTTAATTTGGGTTTATTAAATACTGTACCACATAATTCCTAAGCAATACTGTACCACATAATTCCTAAGCAATACTGTACCACATAATTCCTAAGCAATACTGTACCACATAATTCCTAAGCAATACTGTACCACATAATTCCTAAGCAATACTGTACCACATAATTCTGAGCAATACTGTACCACATAATTCCTGAGCAATACTGTACCACATAATTCCTGAACAATACTGTACCACATAATTCCTGAACAATACTGTACCACATAATTCCTGAACAATACTGTACCAGATAATTCCTAAGCAATACTGTACCACATAATTCCTAAGCAATACTGTACCACATAATTCCTGAACAATACTGTACCACATAATTCCTGAACAATACTGTACCACATAATTCCTGAGCTGGTACATTATGCCTTGATGCATAACGTTATCTTAAGTTGAACCTAACTTCAGTTATGATAAATTTTCTTAATTTAATATTTATTTACGGCATATTTTGGCAATAAATTATGACTTGCGATGTTCAATATTAAGTGGAATATACCTTGAAAATAATGTTATGTTGAGCAGTTGGGGAAAAAAAACTAACGATTCAAGTGTTAATATTTGCTAATATCTAGAATAAATTGCACAAGAAATTACCATTTGTTTTGTGATTTAAATGGTTTGTAAGTATCGTCAAATATGCAATAATATCTGAGTTCCTGAGATGAGCAACATTCAGTAATAGTTGAAACTTAATTATTCTTTACTTGGTAAGTTTATTTAAGCACAGGTACACATAAGTACAACTATCATACATAGTGTAAATTATGTAGGATAACCTATACAATTAGACACATGTGCATGTGATTCGTGAACTTGTTAACTATAATAACTTATTAATTATAACTGAAAATAAAATATTTGTTCATAGGGATGCATTTCACAGTAAAATACAACATGAGTCTCCATTCACTGTAGCGCATAGATAAACTTGCAGAAAAGTGGTAAAACGAATTGGGACAAGAACTAAAGGCCGAGCCAAAAGAAACATACTTTACTTGAAATTCTGATAAAAATGCTCAAATAGGAAAATAACTTCCGAATTTATTACTGATATACAATTAAACACCAATAACTAACACGCATTAGGAACGAAATATTTAGGTAAACACATTTCTACAAAAATCTAATACAAATGGTAATACATTAGGCAATGCATTTAGATAACACAAAATACAAAAAACTAAAATAAACAAAACGCAGTTAAGTTGATGTTAGTTTAAAATAACATCCTGTCATTATGATGGGACAATCACAATTACTCTCATCTGTATACTTCACTCTAATATATAATAATAATAATAATAATAATAATAATCGTTATTTGTACAAGTACATGTACATGGTATACATTATTATTATTATTATGGGGAGCAATAAACCCGTAGGATTATATAGCGCATGTGGGGGGGGGGTAATGGAAGGTATTCAGGCTTAATTCAGGGAACTGGAGCATAGATCCAATTCCCTAGATCAAGAGCCCCCTCACCAGCGTCAAGGAAACTCCCTTGAGGGGACAAGGTATACAGACCTAGTTGACTTCAATGACAATACGTCTCTGTCAAGGACAACCTCCTCAACAAGACCCCTGGACACTGGTGTACCACAACCTCCTCAACAAGACCCCTGGACACTGGTGTACCACAGGGTAGCGTTCTTGGCCCTCTTCTTTTCCTTTTATACATCAACGATCTTCCAAGCGTATCACAACAACTTACGCCTATTCTCTTTGCTGACGACACGACTTTTGTCGTCTCCCACCCAAATCCAGCCTCGCTCAACACGATTGTTAACGAAGAACTCGCAAAAATAGCAACCTGGTTGACCGTCAATAAACTTACACTTAATATAAACAGAATCTTTTACATTATGTTTGGGAGTAGAGCAAGTGAGGTAAAAGTAAACATTATGCTTAACAATACCCTTATTGCTAAACACATAGAGGGAAAATTCCTGGGTCTGCACTTATAGCACCCTGAAATTAACACCCATGTCCAACACATTACAAAAGTTTCTAAAACAGTTGCCATCCTCTTAAAGATACATTACTATGTACCACAAACAGTACTTCTTACACTATACTATTCAGTGATCTACCCATGCTTCACCTATGCTATTTGTGCCTGGGGGTTCCACAACGTAAAACCACCTAAAATCAATAATAACACAACAAAAAACTGCAGTGCGAATGATCACACAATCCACTGCTAGACAACCCCCCCCCCTCACTCTTCAAAGACCTAAACCTACTCACTATACAAAATATTCACTCGTACTATTGTGCAACCTACATTTGCAGAACAATCAATTCTAACATAAATCCCGAGCTGAAACGCTTTCTCGACAGTTGCAATAGGACTCATAGACACAACACTAGGCACAAAAACCTCTATGACATTCCCCGTGTCAGGGTAAATCTTTTCAAAAACTTATTGTACATAACAGGGCCCAAAATCCGGAACTCTGTGCCAGAAATCTTCAGAACCACTGGTTCAGCTAGCATTTTTAAAACTCCATTTAAAAAAACACCTTATCTCCTTAACCTATCCCAGCCCATCATAAATACATGTGTAAAAACTGTACATGCATTTTCTCAATATCATGAACTTAGGTAAAACTTTCTCATCAATGTATACTTACTCTCAATATCTGTATTTATCTCAAATGTTAATCACTCCATTGTGGCCGCCTAAGGTTAATCAAAATTGTACGTCTTCTCTACAAGACTTATTAAAGCCATATAACACGACCTAATAGAATACTCAGTTTTCTTGTATTCATTGCAACTAATCTAATGACCATGTGCACTGTTATTGCCATATTAATCATAAGTTAATTTTAAGTTTGCCCTAAATGCTCTGCATATAAAGGGGCTTTTGACATGTACACCCAACTATTGTATTCCTTTGTACAATCATGTATCATGTCAAAATAAAATATTATTATTATTATATAGAAAGCTGCTTGTTATGCAGAGCATTTCGGGTGAACATGGACAACAGGTGTCATGGAAACACGTCCTAATGTTTTCCAGCCGTTCCGGGGATTCGTACTCCGAACCTCAGTGTCAGTGTGTGAACTGAGTGCGCTAGCGATTGAGCTACGGGACACCTAACAAATTTTCTCTATTCACTCAAAATAGCATAAGTAATGCGTACAATGCTGTGTAAATTATGAGGGTCACCTAGTTGTAATTTGTATAAATTAAGAATAATTGTAATATATTTATTGATAATTCTAAATAGCAATATATTTGCTGAACCTGAAAACAAATTGAAATAAGAGTTAGTTTAATATCTTTATTATGCACACCATACCCATGGTGTGAGCGGTAGTCAGAAGATTACAGAGGTACATAATGGGTCCAGGGACTGGACCCCAAAGTTTTGATAGCTGAACAAGTTACAAACGTAATGAACTCCAGGTAGATCTGGTCACAATCATGACAAGTTACATGAAATAAGACCAAGACATTATTATTATTTGGTGTTAGCGAGGTATGTGGTTGGCTGAGAGGCTGGCGGACCGCACCTGGCCTCTTATGAAGGTGCTGTGATTATCACTTACTATACGAAGGGTTATTACCTATATTTTCCACAAATCTAATAGTGAAGACAAGTGCGTATGCACCTGGAGAAGAGAGGAGTGTAGAGGAGAGAGAGAGATTTTGGGAGATGTTAAGCGAGTGTGTAGGAACTTTTGAGCCAAGAGAGAGAGTAATCGTGGTAGGGGACCTAAATGCTAAAGTAGGAGAAGCCTTTAGAGAGGGTGTGGTAGGTAAGTTTGGGGTACCAGGTGTAAATGATAATGGGGAGCATTTAATTGAACTTTGGATAGAAAGGGGTTTGGTTATAGGTAACACATATTTTAAGAAAAAGAGGATAAATAAGTATACAAGATATGATGTAGGGCGAAATGACAGTAGTTTGTTGGACTACACATTGGTAGATAAAAGACTGTTGGGTAGACTTCAGGATGTACATGTTTATAGAGGGGCCACATATATATCAGATCACTTTTTAGTTGTAGCTACAGTGAGAGTAAAAGGTAGATGGGATACAAGGAGAATGGAAACAGCAAGTAAGAGAGAAGTGAAGATTTATAAACTAAAGGAGGAGGCGGTTAAGGTAAGATATAAACAACTGTTGGAGGACAGATGGGATAGTGAGAGTATAGGCAGTGGGGTAGAAGAGGTATGGGGTAAGTTTAAGAATATAGTGCTAGTGTGTTCAGCAGAAGTTTGTGGTTATAGGAAAGTGGGTGCGGGAGGGAAGAAGAGCGATTGGTGGAATGATGATGTAAACAGAGTAGTAAGAGAGAAAAAGTTAGCAAATGAGAGGTTTTTACAAAGTAGAAGTGATGCAAGGAGGGAGGAGTATATGGAGAGAAAAAGATAGGTTAAGAGAGTGGTAAAGCAGTGTAAAAAGAGAGCAAATGAGAGGGTGGGTGAGATGTTATCAACAAATTTTGATGAAAATAATAAAAAGTTTTGGAGTGAGATTAACAAGTTGAGAAAGCCTAGGGAAAAAATGGATTTGTCAGTTAAAAATATGAGAGGAGAGTTATTAAATGGAGAGTTAGAGGTATCGGGAAGATGGAGGGAATATTTTGATTAATTGTTAAATGTTGATGAAGACAGGGAAGCTGTGATTTCGTGTATAGGGCAAGGAGGAATAACATCTTATAGGAGTGAGGAAGAACCAGTTGTGAGTGTGGGGGAAGTTCGTGAGGCAGTGAGTAGAATGAAAGGGGGTAAAGCAGCTGGGATTGATGGGATAAAGATAGAAATGTTAAAGGCAGGTGGGGATATAGTTTTAGAGTGGTTAGTGTTTTTATTTAATAAATGTATGGAAGAGGGTAAGGTACCTAGGGTTTAGATGAATGGTTCAGAGAACTGACAAGTTATAAATTAGACACATATGCAACACTGGGGTATCTTTATTGAGGAAAGATACCCCAGTGTTGCATGTGTCTAATTTATAAGGTACCTAGGGATTGGCAGAGAGCATGCATAGTTCCTTTGTATAAAGGCAAAGGGGACAAAAGAGAGTGTAAAAATTATAGGGGAATAAGTCTGTTGAGTATACCTGGTAAAGTGTATGGTAGTTATTATTGAAAGAATTAGGAGTAAGACAGAGAGCAGGATAGCGGATGAACAAGGAGGCTTTAGGAAGGGTAGGGGGTGTGTAGACCAAGTGTTTGCAGGGAAACATATAGGTGAACAATATCTAGATAAGGGTAAAGAGGTGTTTGTGGCATTTATGGATTTGGAAAAGGCATATGATAGGGTGGATAGGGGGGCAATGTGGCAGATGTTGCAAATGTATGGAATAGGAGGAAGGTTATTGAAAGCGGTGAAAAGTTTTTACGAGGATAGTGAGGCACAGGTTAGAGTATGTAGGCGAAAGGGAGATTATTTCCCAGTAAATGTAGGCCTTAGACAAGGATGTGTGATGTCACCGTGGTTATTTAATATATTTATAGATGGAGTTGTAAGAGAAGTGTATGCTCGGGTGTTGGCAAGAGGTGTGGGGTTAAAAGATAAAGAACCTAACACAAAGTGGGAGTTGTCACAGTTGCTCTTAGCTGATGACACTGTGCTTTTGGGGGATTCTGAAGACAAGTTGCAGAGGTTGGTGGATGAGTTTGATAGGGTATGTAAAAGAAGGAAATTAAAAGTGAATATAGGAAAGAGTAAGGTGACGAGAATAACAAAAAAATTAGATAACGGAAGATTGGATATCAGATTGGAGGGAGAGAGTATGGAGGAGGTGAATGTGTTCAGATATTTGGGAATGGATGTGTCAGCAGATGGGTCTATGAAGGATGAGGTGAATCATAGAATTAACGAGGTAAAAAGGTAAGTGGTGCACTGAGGAGCTTGTGGAGACAGAGAACTTTATCCATGAGGGGAATGTATGAGAGTATAGTTATACCAACACTCTTGAATGGGTGTGAGACATGGGTTATGAATGTTGCAACAAGGAGAAGGCTGGAGGCAGTGGAGATGTCATGTCTGAGGGCAATGTGTGGTGTGAATATAATGCAGAGAATCCGTAGTTTGGAGATTAGGAGGAGGTGTGGGATTACCAAAACTATTATCCAGAGGGCTGAGGAGGGGACATATAGAGAGGATGGAACAAAATAGAATGACTTCGAGAGTGTATAAATCTGTAGTGGAGGGAAGGCGGGGTAGGGGTCGGCCTAGAAAAGGTTGGAGGGAGGGGGTAAAGGAGGTTTTGTGTGTGGGCTTGGATTTCCAGCAAGCGTGCGTGAGCGTGTTAGATAGGAGCGAATGGAGACAAATAGTTTTTAGGACTTGACGTGCTGTTGGAGTGTAGGCAAGGTAACATTTATGAAGGGTTTCAGGGAAACCGACAGGCCGGACTTGATTCCTGGAGATGGGAAGTACAGTGCCGGCACTCTGAAGGAGGGGTGTTAATGTTGCAGTTTTGTAGCTGTAGTGTAAGCACGCCTCTGGCAAGACAGTGATGGAGTGAATGATGATGAAAGTTTTTCTTTGTCGGGCCACCCTGCCTTGGTGGGAAACGGCCGATGTGTTAATAAAAAATAAAAACAATAAAATGTCTTATATGCATTTAAACTATGCATTCACTACAATATCTTTCTACTTGTGTTAATGTCCGGTCTATACATGGAGGTTATATCAGCGACAACACACTGTGTGTTGAGTCGAGACTGAACAATTATAAACACTCCTGTGCACGCTTGTGTGTCTGTGTGTGTGTGTGTGTCACCTCACTGGTGGTGAGATCTCTCCTGTAGCCAGCCCTAGGAAGGGCAGCCCATAACAGTATATGGAGAATGGCCTTTTTGCTGGTAACATTGCTAGAGTAGGTTTACAGGGCAGATTTGTTACCTGACTACATGCCATCCAGACAAAACTGTTTGATATCCCTGACAAAGGCAGCCACAGTGTACGACGTATACCACTAGGTCTGGCGGATAACCCATCAGTCGACTCTCTTCTTCACTTGGGGGCCTGGAAACTCAGAGGTATCAAGAGCAACAGCAGAAGCAAGAGCAACATCAGTAGTAGAAGGATTTGTAGTGGAACTCCTAGTAGGTACAGTAGTAGTAGAAGGAACAGTAGCAGCGGTAGTAGTAGGAACAGTAGCAGCGGTAGTAGTAGGAACAGTAGCAGCGGTAGTAGTAGGAACAGTAGCAGCGGTAGTAGTAGGAACAGTAGCAGCGGTAGTAGTAGGAACAGTATCAGCAGTGACAGTAGGAGGAACAGTAGCAGCGGTAGTAGTAGGAACAGTAGCAGCGGTAGTAGTAGGAACAGTAGCAGCGGTAGTAGTAGGAACAGTATCAGCAGTGACAGTAGGAGGAACAGTAGCAGCGGTAGTAGTAGGAACAGTATCAGCAGTAACAGTAGGAGGAACAGTAGCAGCAGTAACAGTAGGAGGAACAGTAGCAGCAGTTGTAGTAGAAGGAAAATTAGTAGCAGTAGAAGGAACAGTAACAGCAGTGGTAGGACGAACAGTAATATCAGTAGTAAGAGAAACAGTAGTGGTAGCAATAGTAGTAGTAGGAGGAGCAGTAGCGGTAGGACGAAGAGTAGTAAGACGAAAACCGGCACCAGTAGTAGGATGAATAGTAGCAGGAGTAGTAGTAACAGTAGGAGGAACAGTAGCAGGTGGAGTAACAGTAGGAAGAGCAGCAGACAGCGACGTCTCACCGGACAGTCGCTTCAACAAAGCAGAGATGAGCTTCTTGGTAGTGTTGTCGTCATCTAGGCTGCTGGTGATCAGGTCCAGGTGTTCCCTAAACAACATAAACTTGTCTCGCTGCTCACGGAGCGCTAGCTCTTGGTTTTTTACTTTCTCCTCCAGGTAACTCTTTGAGGCTTCATAGTTTTGCAGATGGAGTCGCAGCTGCTGGACATCATTGTTGGTCCTTCTAAGAGCTTTGTTGCACTGCATGTTCACGCGTTGCAGTTTTTGTACCATTTCCTTTAAGTCTTGGATTTGCCTGTGGGGAGAGAAACAAATTACTAACATTAAATAAGCATTAAAAGATTGTAAGTGTTGACATATTTAATGGTACCGCTGAAAAGGCGAATCTCCCAAGAATCTGAGACAAGAGTTAACACTAAAGACTATACCGAGGTTTATCTTGAAAAACCTGGCAATACCCATAATTGGTATCTATCTTGCTTTGGGAATGATTGTTTCCATAACTTTCGAAATTATGGTTTTTCATATGAGCTTTTGGTCACACAGAGTAATTGTAAAGAGACTGAAGTCTATAAGATTTTTTCTCCCTCCAAAAAAGAGATCAGTTAGGATAAAAAATAATTTAATTTGGGGAGGACGGCCGTCAGACCAGATATGGGTATAGTGTGTGTTGTTAAATGACAGAGGTTTAGAGTGGCAAAGAGAGAAATGTAATAAAGCGTGATTACCTACACAATTTTTTAGGAAACATGTGGATTTTAATTTTCTGAAGGAGCTAGGCAAACGACTCATCAGCGCAATTAAGGATCCCAGGTTCCAGTAGCTCAGTGCTGCAGTTCAGGGGGTTAATTCTTGCTGTAATGTAATTTTTGACAAACTTATTTGCACTTATAATGTATCCCTCAAACGTCGTGTATTGCATACTCCATCTCTATACCATCAAGATAAAGGCAATAAAATACTGCCGCATGAACACAAAACTCACTAGGCTCCAACACTGCTTGCGTCACACATCTATAAACAACTCTTTATTACAATTCACTCTTTTGGAGTATGTCTTCAGGAACTGGCAACTCCTAATTTTTGATCACTTGATAACCCTCCCATTTCCAGATGATGTATGTCTCTTATTAGTTTAGAATTTTCCCTTGTAAATAATAACAATAATAATTTTTTTTTATTAACACATCGGCCTTTTCTCTCAAAACAGGTGACCCGAAAAAGAAAAAAACACTTTCATCATTCACTCTATCACTGTCTTGCCAGAGGCGTGCCTACACTACAGTTAAAAAAAACTGCAACATATCAACACCCCTCTTTCATAGTGCAGGCACTGTACTTCTCACCTCCAGGACTCAAGTCCGGCTAACCAGTTTCCCTGAATCCCTACATAAATGTTACCTTGCTCACACTCCAACAGCATGTCAAGTCATAAAAACCATTCGTCTCTCCTCGCTTCTAACACACTTACGCATGCTTCTTGGAATTCCAATCCCTTCGCACACAAAATCTTTTCCCCCTCCCTCCAACCTTTCCTAGGACGAACCCTACCACGCCTTCGTTCCACTACAGATTCATACGCCCTCAAAGTCATTCTATTTTGTTCCATCATCTCTAAATGTCCGAACCACCTCAACAACTCTTCCTCTGCTCTCAGGATAATACTTTTAGAAACCCACACCTCCTCCTAATCTCCAAGTTGCGGATTCTCTGAATTATATTCACACTGCACATTGCCCTCAAACATGATATCTCCCCTGCCTCCAGCTTTCTTGTTGCAACATTCACCACCATGCTTCACACCCAGTATTGATATAACTATACTCTCATACATTCCCCTCTTTGCTTCCATGGATAACGATCTTTATCTCCACAGACTCCTCAGTGCTCCACACATCCTTTTACCCTCATCAATTCTTATGATTCACGTTGTCTTTCAGAGACCAGTCTGCTGACAATAATAACAATAATAAAAATTACTTTACAACTCGCACTTACAGTAGAATCTTTAGACGATGTTTCGGTCTGTCTTGGGCCATTATCATATCACAACTGAGCGAATAAAAGCAGACTAGAAGACAGGTCGGGTAGGGGAAGGGGAAGAAAGTAGTTGTAGTAGTAATAATAGTGGTGGTGGTGGTGGTAGTTTTAGTAGTAGCAGTGGCAGTAGTAGTAGAAAATATAATAATGTTGGTAGTACCATTATTACTAATTCTATCGCTATTAATTCTTCTACTACTAATGTGTTTAGTTTTTATTTTAGTTTAATATCTTTATTATGCACCCCATACCCCTGCTGTGGGCGAGATAATAACTACTATTACTTCTACGAATATTTGTATAACTACTACTACTAGCCGCCGTCAAAACACCACCACCATCATTATTGATATTACTACCATTATCACTACTTGTGCTTCTAGTATTAAAGCAGAAGATAGGTCAAGGAAGAGCGAAGGGGAAGATAATATTATTGTATAGTATAATAGTAGCAGTAATAACAACATTTGGACACGGTTCCAGTGATATAATAACAGCTCTGATACTACACAAAAGCGAAATAGGTTAGGTACGGTTCGTCAGGAAATGGGACAGGTGTTTCCTGACGCGGGTCTTAGTTATATGATGACCTGCAGCTAGAGCTTTTGTCATCTGACCGAGGACTTCCGCTGGCTTACCGGTTCACACCTTTAAAAATTATGGTTGTGATTATTACCAATACATCCATATGAATAGTGTTAATGATTTTTACGAATTAAAAATATTTAGTTATTGAAAGAATTTGTATATTAGTTTCCATATGGTGACTTGTGAATACCTCTTCTGATTAACTTTAAATCTCCAACACTAAAATTTAACTACATTATCACCTTATGCCGCTGTCTGTACTTTTCAAATTTCATGCACTGAATCACAAGGGACTGGGATTATGGAATACCTTCCTCGGACTTCGCGCCCACCCAAATGCATCGTTATTTTTGAGAGAGCTTGTGTGACTTGAAATTAATTTATTTCTAGAATATGCTAGTGGTGTTTTTCTTGCTTAATTGCAGGATTTTCAGAGGTGCACTATATTTCTCTCTCTTTATTTTACTTGTGTACGGTGTGTTTAAATTTTTGTTTGCTTGTGCTAGTTTGTTTGCCACTATTTTGCAGAAGTTAAAGGCTGTGTGTTGTGGCAATAACTTGCACATTCCATTGTTGTTGCGTCACTTTTTAGGCATCCCGCTGGGTAACTTTAAGAGCTAATGTGAATCTCAGTCGTGGCTTTGTCTCTGTAGATGCCTTATTCATTACGTTGTCAAATGCTTCAAACTTCAGAAAACTCGTAACTTCATCTGGTCTTTTCCTCCTCTCCTCTCTCTACCTCTTTTTCCTTTCCTATTTTTCTTTGTCTTCTTTTCTTCCTAGGTGTGTTCTGTCCTTCAGTTCGCCCCCCCCTCTCCCTTCCCTGTGGTTTTCGACCAGCGCCTTGTGGGTCATTAGCTCTCCTGTAGTGCTGCTTTTTTTGTCCTTAGACTTACTCCACTTCCGCTTTTTGACCAGAGCTTTGGTAAGATGGGGAAGGAAGAAGGATAGGTAAGGATGGAAATTGGGAAAAATAGGGAGTGTGTGTGGAGGAAGGATAAAAAAGGTAAGTGGCCCAACCACTTTGGTGCATAATATGTGTTTAGTGGTATATCAAGGTAATATATCAAAAAGGGGCATAACATTTGCCCAACAGTGTCACACAGGTATAACAAAGTTATAGTTGCATGACTCTGTATCGGCAAAGGGTATACTAAGTGCAATTTTTTTTTTTTTTTTTTTTTTTTTTTAATAAATTGCTGGACATAAATTAAAGGACGATAGCAAGGCGAGTGATGATTGTACAAACTGCTATCAAGAAATGCTGGTCGGCGTGCTTTGCAAAGGTGGTGTCCAACATTTGTATTATTGGCACTGTTACTTAAATGGATGTAATAGCTGTGGAGTAAAAACAGGAATCACCAGAACTTGGGTTAGAAGTGATATCAGTAGACATAGAAAGGTTCTGGAGTTACCCAATCATCTGGATCATCTGGAAGGTCACTCAAGATCTTGGGGCGTTGAAAATCATCTTTATGTATATATCTTCTCACTCTCTGATGGAGGGTCATCCTTTGAGTTCTATGGGGGGCTGCATTAATAACGTAATCGGTGGTATTGACAAAAAGGGTAGGATGTTCTCTGTCTGGGAGATACAAATCCTGCATGGTATACAATTGCCTTTTCTTCAACTGATCAAGCCGAACATTCATTGCAACAATGTCTTGTTGAACATGTAGATCTGCCATTCGAATTCTATCTCTTCTCCTTGTGCCTGTAATAAAACGGAGTGCTTTGTTCTGAACTCGTTGTAGTTGTAGCATGTTTGTTTTGTTGTTAATGACAAAGGCACACACGGATATTCAAGTAAGGGTCTTATCATCATCTTATACAGGTGTTTTTTCGTGAGATGGAGCTGATTGAAATCTGAATAAAGTGGCAAGTCGAGCTTTAGCTAAATTTATCTTTTGGTGACATGGGAAGTGGAGTGAAGTATCCTGTCTATCTCATAACCCAGTATCTTATTAGGATTATGAATGGCAATAGGTATATCTCTGATGGAGATACCCCTTTATCTTCAATGGTGGAGGAAAACAGCCAATTGTACTGATAAGAACTTTGTCTGGGTTAGTAGTAATACGCCATTTCCTCTCCCAGTTCGCTGTTCTACGTAATTTGTATTCATTTTTCTATGACCCTCTCATATTTATATTTACCTGTAACAGGAGTGGACGAAACTACATGAATTACATCATCAGCAAATTGAGTAATAATTGTATCATTATACTCCGGTTGAGGTAGATCATTGACATAAATATTGAATAATATTGGGCTAAGACACGAGCTCCTGAGGTACACCAGCTGTCGGTATAAACGGTTCAGCTGTCTTACCACTACTTACTCCACTTCTTCTAATACTACGATGACTCCATTACTACTACTACTACTACCACTAATACTACTTCCCTACTATTGCCTCCCTTCACTCCCCTTTCAGTCTCTTGTGCCACTAAAACTCCTCCCCCTACTTTCTACTACCACTGTGTGTGTGTGTGTGTGTGTGTGTGTGTGTGTGTGTGTCGTGCCGAATAGGTAAAACTTGCAATTTTGGCTTTAATAGCAACACTCTTCTTGCCGAATAAAGCAAGCGAAAATTTGTGTATGCAATAATTTCGCAAAAAGTTATTCTGAATCTAACGAAAAAAAATATATTTCATTGAGTTTGTTTATTATTAAATTATTGTAAGCATATCTAAAATATATTTAGTTGGATTAGGCTAAATTAAATTGAGCGTGTTACAATAAGGTTAGGTAAGTTTTCTAAGGTTCTTTTGTTACAAAATTATTAATTTTTACTTTAACATAAATGAAAAAATATATCTTTAAACGTAGGCGAGAGAGATACATGATAATATACACTTGGAAAATCCTAGAGGGATCAGTACCAAACTTGCACACGAAAATCACTCCCTACGAAAGCAAAAGACTCGGCAGGAGATGCAACATCCCCCCAATGAAAAGCAGGGGCATCACGAGTACACTGAGAGACAACACAATAAGTGTCCGGGGCCCAAGACTGTTCAACTGCCTCCCAGCATACATAAGGGGGATTACCAATAGACCCCTGGCTGTCTTCAAGAAGGTACTGGACAGGTACCTAAAGTTAGTACCTGACCAACCAGGCAACCACACAATAGAGCGAAAAACTAATGTCAAAGACATGGGAGTGATCATGTCAGAGGATCTCACCTTCAGGGACCAAAACACCGTAGCAATAGCATCTGCTAGAAAAATGACAGGATGGATAATGAGAACCTTCAAAACCAGGGATGCCAAGCCCATGTTGACACTTTTCAGGTCGCTTGTTCTATCTAGGCTGGAATATTGCTGCACACTAACTGCACCTTTCAAGGCAGGTGAAATTGCTGAACTAGAAAATGTACAGAGAACCTTCACGGCACACATAACTGCGATAAACCACCTCAATTACTGGGAACGCTTGAATTTCCTAAACTTGTATTCCCTAGAACGCAGGCGGGAGAGATACATTATTATATATATGTGGAAAATTCTCGAGGGATTAGTACCAAACTTGCACACGAGAGTCACTCCCTACGAAAGCAAAAGACTCGGCAGACGATGTAACATTCCCCCAATGAAAAGCAGGGGTGCCACTAGCACGTTGAGAGACAACACAATAAGTGTCAGGGGCCCAAGACTGTTCAACTGCCTCCCAGCATACATCAGGGGGATTACCAACAAACTCCTGGCTGTCTTCAAGCAGGCACTGGACAGGCACCTAAAGTCGGTACCTGACCAGCCAGGCTGTGGTTCGTACGTTGAACTGCGTGCGGCCAGCAGTAACTGCCTGGTTGATCAGGCTCTGATCCAACATGAGGCCTGGTCGCAGACCGGGCCGCAGGGGCGTTGACTCCTGGAACTCTCTCCAGGTATACTCCAGGTAAACTCCAGGTATAGGGGAAATTTTTAGAAAGGACTTAATTTTAAAGGAGTTCTTGCTAATTGTCCAGTTTTACCTATTCGGCACGACATACATACATACATACATTTATATATGTATATGTCGTGCCAAATAAGTAAAACTTGCGATTTTGGCTTAAATAGCAACGCTCTTCTTGCCTAATAAGGCAATTGAAAATTTATGTATGCAATAATTTCGCAAAAATCATTCTGAGCCTAACGAAAAAAAAAATATTTCATTGTGTTTGTCTATTATTAAATTATTGTAAACTTTAATATTAATATGCAGAACAACCACTGTGAAAAAGTGAAATTCCAAGCGCTTTCGTGACTTCTCACATGATAATGTGTGAAGTCACGAAAGCGCTTGGAATTTCTTTATTTTTTTCACAGTGGCTGTCCTGCATATTGTGATACACACACACACACACACACACACACACACACATATATGTATGTGTGTGTGTGTATCATATATATATATATATATATATATATATATATATATATATATATATATATATATATATATATATATATAATATATATTACTAACACATCGACGGTTTCCCAAAAAGGCAGGGTGACCCCAAAAAGGAAGAAACACCTTCATCACTCTACTCTTGCCAGAGGCGTGCTGACACTACATTTAAAATGGTGTCGCATATCTACATGCCTCCTTCAGAGTGCATTCACTGTACTTCCCATCTCCAGTTTCCCTAAATCCTTCATAAACATTACTTTGCCCACACTCCAATAGCACGTCTATTCATAAAAACCATCTGCCTCCACTCTTATCTAATACGGTCACGCACGACTGCTGGAAGTCTAAACCCTCGAGAGCAAAACCTTTACCCCCTGCAACTACACTACGCTTTTATACACCCTCCATGTCATTCTATTTTGTTCCTTCCTCTCTTAAGTGTCTGAACCATCTTAACCTCTCCTCAGCCCTATGGATAATACTTTTAGAAACCCCGCATCTCTAAATCTCCAAACAACGATTTCTCTGCATAATATTCACACCACACATTACCCTCAGACATGACATCTCCACTGCCTCCAGCTTGTGAGTTCATTACCTTTGTAACTTGCTCAGCTATCAAAACTTTGGGGCCCAGTCCCTGGACCCATTATGTACCTCTGTAATCTTTTGACTACCACCCACAGGATGGGTATGGGGTGCATAATAAAGATATCAAACTAACTCCAGCCTTCTCCTTGTTGCAACATTCATAACCCATGCTTCACACCCATATAAGAGTGTTAGTATGATTATGCTCTCATACATTCCCCCTGTGGAGAAATTTCTTCAGGAGAGGGGGTATCAGCCCCTTTCAGCCCTGAGGGACGACCCTCCCAGAAAGGGCAATGGCGTCTTGTTTGCTTCCGAATCAACACTAATTAGAAGCATATAACTAGTGTGTCATAGACATGCCACTTCCTTGCAAGAGAGCATTGTTGCAACCATAGTGTGGGTTAATGATAGAGAATTAATCTCTTACAAATAGCAGGAAAAGTAAGGAAACCCTGCACCCACTATGTGCAATGAGGCTAGCATGAATTGTTATCTATGCCCAGACAACACGAAATTAAGCATTCTTCTTTGCTTCCTTTAGAAGTTTGGCAAGCAAAAGGAAACATGCTTGATCGACACTTCTTTTGTGTGTCTGAAGAAGCCAGGGCAAGCTGTGGCCAGCGAAGGGTGCTGCGGGTCAGATTGCAATAAACCACGGGACGAGGCGTGTGTTGCGAGTGAGTTAACCGTAACAAAGGAACTAACAGTGCGTCCTCAACCTGGTAGACAATCCTAATATACGTTACATGTGGTAGAATATTGTGACATTACCACGAAAGACAAACCTTATGGAACGTAGTGTACCAGTGCGTGTAGCAAATTTCCAGACTGAGTGGAATACGTGGACATTCTTAGACACTATTCTTCAATCAAGTCACCGGATACTTGCCAAAAGGTGCATCTAACACCTTAGCTCACGCTACAAGAGCAAGGTGGGTTTTGAATTTACTTGTTATGCAGGGGACTGTGCAGTTCTAGTGTCACAAGGGGTTCAAAATCATCCTATAGTTGGCAGTTAGGTGTGGGCTTTTCTTGAAAACTGCTGCACCTGATGTGTTTACGGTGCACTGTGCAATCCACAGACAACATCTGGTTGCAAAACAACCTAAGTGATGAGTATATCTTACCAGGTATACTCATTAGGCTTATTCCTCTATAATTCTTACACTCTCTTTTGTCCCTTTTGCCTTTATACAAAAGAACTGTACATGCTCTCTGTCAATCCCTAAGTATCTTCTTGATCTTTCATACATTTATTAAACAAAAGCAACCAATCCAAAACTGCTTTTAACATTTCTGTCTCGATCCCATCAATCCCAGCTGCTTTACCCCTTTTCATTCTACCCACTGCTTCACGCACCTCCCCCCACACACATCTGGCCCTTCCTCACTCTTACAAGATGTTATATCCCTGTCCAGTGCACGAAATCACAGCTTCACTATCTTCATCAACATTTAACAGT
Organism: Cherax destructor; assembly: GCA_009830355.1. NCBI lineage: Eukaryota > Metazoa > Arthropoda > Malacostraca > Decapoda > Parastacidae > Cherax > Cherax destructor. Next base: position 64,688 of record WNWK01003386.1, on the reverse strand, counting down.
TCCTAAAAATATTCCCTCCATCTTCCAGATATCTCCAACTCTCCATCAAATAACTCCTGTTTTAAACTGTCAAATACATTCATTCCCTAGGCTTTCTAACCTTATTAATCTCACTCAAAAACCTTTTCTTATTCTCAGCAAAATTTGTTGATAGCATCTCACCCATTCTTTCATTTGCTATTCTTTTACATTACTTCACAACTCTAAACCTATTTTTTTTTACTCTCCATATACTTCTCCGTCCTTATATCACTTCTACTTTGTAAAAATCTCTCATATGCTAACTTTTTCTCTCCTACTACTCTCTCTACCTCATTGTTCCACCAATCACTCTTCGTCCTTCCTTCACCCATTTTCCTGTAACTACACACTTCTGCTGAACACTTTAACACTATATTCTTAAATATATCCCTTACTTCAACCTCATTGCCTATACTCTCACTAGCCAATCATTCTTCCAATAGTTGTTTAAATCTTATCCTAACTGCCTCCTCCTTTAGATTATAAACCTTCACCTCTCTTACTGAGGCCATTTTTCTTGTATCTCGTCTATCTTTTACTCTCACTTTAGCTACAACTAAAAATCATCTGATATATCTGTTGCCCCTCTATAACCATGCGCATCCAGAAGTCTACCCATCAGCCTTTTATTTACCAATACATAGTCCAACAGACTACTTTCATTATGCCCTATATCATATCTCCTATACTTATACTTTTTTTTTCTTAAAATATGTATTACTTATTAGCTAACCTCTTTCTATACAAAGTTCAAAATCCTCCATTATCATTTGCCCCTGGCACCCTAAACTTACCTACCATACCCTCTATAACCGTTTTTTCCCACTTTAACATTCAGGTACCCTACCACAATTGCTCTCTTATTTGGTTCAAAAACTCTTAAACACTCTCTTAATATCTCTCAAAATCTCTCTCCCCTACACTCCTCTCTTCTCCAGGTGCATAAACACTTATTATAACCCATTTTTCACATCCGACCCTTATTATAATCCACACAATAGCGAACAAGCTATAAAAGTGCAAAACAACTACAGGGGGGAGGTGGATGATGGCACTAGGCCAGGGCTACTCAACTACTATGAGCAAAGGTCCACTTGGACAAGTACCAATGTATGCAAAGGTCCGGATACATTTTTTACACGCAATCATGGTCCAGGGTCGCCAGACTTCGCAGCCCATATGCGGCCAAACTCTTTTTCCAAAATGCCAAAAAAGTCATCTTCATTGCACAAGTGATAATTACCAATATGAATTGACATTGAATGGAAGAAAATATCACTATTTAGCTATGCTAGAATGCCGTATTCCATTCAGTGTATGTATTACATTCAGTGTATGTATTCCATTCAGTGTATGTATTCCATTCAGTGTATGTATTCCATTCAGTGTATGTATTCCATTCAGTGTATGTATTCCATTCAGTGTATGTATTCCATTCAGTGTATGTATTCCATTCAGTGTATGTATTCCATTCAGTGTATGTATTCCATTCAGATAGAGAAATGTATTAATCCCGCTCTTGTGTACCACCTGATCCTGAACTTGGTAACAGGTGTTATTTAACTAAGCTTTCTCCTGAAGCCCGCGGTCCAACTACAACACTCAGAAGGTCCGGATTCGGACCGCGGGCCGCCTGTTGAGTATCCCTGCACTAGGCCTTTCGTGTTGCAGTCAACACTTCCTCAAGAGCTTGCAATGTTGCAGAGGGAAGAGATTGTCCGGGCAGGTGCATCCATGGGAACACCTGCTACCAGAAGAAAGGCAGAGTGGGACGACAGGCGGTGCATAGCAGTCTGGTGCCAGGTGCCAGAAGTTGATGGAAGTATATTAAGAACCAGTAGGAACAGAAAGCCCAGTCGAGAGTAATGACCAAGAGAACATGTCACTAGTGACATGTCAATCATCACGAAAATGCCGTCAGACTTTCATATGTTTTGTTATAAAGGAACTTAAATTCTGATTTCTTTTGGTTTTTGCAATATGTTTTGGATTTTTTTCTAATGTTTTCCTACAAAAATATTTCGTTCATTTGTATAAGAATTCGGCTTAAGGTTATGTACAATAACTTCAGTTATAAATGAGTAAGTTTGAACAACCCTAAGCTGTTATTATATAGTGAAAGGTTTGGTCCGTGTGAGTTAGGGATTTCCCCTAACTCACAGGGGTAGTTGGTTTTAAATAAAAACACATCATTTGATGATGTCTTTTTATTTAAAATCAACTCACAGGTCCATGTCTGATGGGAACTCAGTCTCTGATCAATTAGACTATTAATGTTATGCCCCTATAATAAATGGTAACTAATCCCTGATCAGTCAGATTATTACTGTTGGCCACATAATACTTAGTCACAGTGGAGCCGGGCTGTTAGTAATGTATCATTAATGTAGTGCATTGTCAGCAATGTAGTGTGTTCGCCTGTCGTTAGCAAGTGTGTGTAAGCAATATTAGAGTATGATTCAAGGGTGACTCATGACCTTTGAGTATCAGCGCTTGAGGGCACAGTCCTGTTTATCTCAAGTAAAATCTTGGAACCTTAGGGTGTGGACGTGCATCACTGTGGCTCTCATTTTATCCACATATTCCTCTGAACTAAGCATCCCTGATCCCTCCTCCAGAGTGCAGACACTGTACTATCTCCAGGACTCCAGTACAACTATCTGGTCCCCCTGAATCCCTTAATAAACATGACCTTGCTCACACTCCAACAACAAATCAGGTCACAAAAACCACTTACCTCTACTCATATTTCGTGCTCTAACAGACCTGATTGATGTGTTAAACTCACAGCCTCCTTTACCTCCTCTCTACTATCGTTTTTGGAAAGATTCCTGCCTTCCTTACCTTCACCGAAGATTTATATGCCTTCCTAGTCCTCCTATTTTGATCTATCCATTATATATGGTAATCCTACACCTTCTAATCTCCATGTTTTGAATTTTCTAAATAATATTCACACCACAAATTGTCCTCACACACGACACCTCCACTTCCTTTAGCCGCCTCCTTGCTCCAATGTTTAAACCCCATGCCTCATACCCTTGTAACATTGCTGGTACCACTATACTCTGATATATCCATTCTGCCTCCATGGATATAGTTCTATGTTTTCACAGATGCCTCAACATACCACCCACCTTTTTCCTATCTTTATTCTATGGTTCACATCATCTTCCTGAGACACATCTACCGACAGGTTCACTCCCAGATATCGAACATATCTACTTCCTCCATAATGCCTCCCTAAAAGCTGATATCCAAGCTTTCGTTGCCTATTTTTTTTGTTACTCTCATCACCTTCATCTTGTATGTTTGCTTTTTATTTCTTTTTATTTCACATACCCTCGCAAACTCCTCCACCAACCTTTGCAACTCCTCTTCAGGATCTCCCAAAAGAATAGAGTTATCGGCAAAGAGCATCTGTGACAACTCCCACTTTATATAAATTTTGTTATCTTTTAATCCTACCCCTCTATCTAACATCCTAGCATTCACTTCTTTTACAACTCCATCTGTAACTATGTTAAACAACAATGGTGACATCATTTATCCCCGTCTAAGGTCTTTCACTAGGAAATAAACCCCCTTCTCTCCTGCATACCCTAACCTGAGCCTCGCTATCCATATTAAAACTGTACTGCTTTTAATAACCTACTGTCTGTTTCAAACATTTACAACATCTGCCACATTACTCTCATATCCACCCTATCATATGCCTTTTCTAAATACATAAATGCAACAAAAAGTTCCTTACCTTTATCTAAATACTATTCACTTATATGCCTTAATGTAAACACTTGGTCTAAACATCCCCTACCCTTCTCACGTCCCATTTGTTGTTTTAGTTGTGCCGCCCCATGTTCATCCTGTGAGCTATAATACAAAACAGGATTACAGAGGTCACATTTGGTCTTTATCAGACCCCACTGAGCATTGTTACATCATTAAAAAGCAATACTAGTCATTTCGTATTTTACAATTACTTCGTATAGTTGTACACAGTACAGTAAGAAATACAATCTCAAAAAAGTGATATCTTATTACCACTAAAAATATTGGTCATAAACGGGCTGCAATCTATAAAAACAGTTCCTTCATCTAGTCGATGCAAGATGTGGATACAGCTTCAAAATTTCGGTTATTAACAATGAGGTGTTTTGCCAAATCCTGTAAGGTTAGCATGGAGGTGTCTTTAAAAGCCTGTATGTTTGAACGCTAAAATATGATTTTGTATTTTATGTCATCACCATCTCCATACAAACCGTACTTGATACATTTCATTATAGATAATTTATCTTCTAGTTCCTAACTGTATTGTTCTACTTCAAGCTCGTTAGCTACTTCCTTTCTGACAGTTTTCCGCAACCTTCAATGTTTGTTTAGCGGATTCATTAACTTTGTCATGCTCCAGGAGGCCCATGTGAGAGGGGATCCTGCAATCCTACTTTGTCTTAATAGTTTCTATTGAGTATTGCAAGGTGATAGCAGTTCATATAATTCTATTATAGCATACAATTAAAGAGTAACTTCAACCCTCCAGCATCGTCTTTTGTTTATATCATATTCATACTTTGGTTAGTGGCATCTGTTATGATAAGGGAGTTGAGTTGGCTGAATAAATAACGTCGGTTACCGTGGTCTTTGAGTCCCCCTCCATCCACAACATAGCGACGATTACGTGATCCTGGACTGATTATTGGACGGGAGATAGCTGGTTGAAGGTCAAGGAGAGGCTCTCAAGAGTGATTTTTGCTAAGACGGGAGTTCCAAGCCGGCATGATGGCTTCCTCACAGGTAAGAGTGGAACAGTTTAACTTATCAGAAATCTCGGTGGAACGTTGGCTGAGTTTGCTGGAAGACAGTTTCGCTCAATTTTGGATTAGAGGACAGGAAAATAATTTTTTTTGCTGGCTTCACTGGGCTCAGAAACAGTGGATTAGGAAAAAAAAACCAAGGGACGACTGGGGTTTGAACCTATGTCGAGTGAGTGGTTTGTTAGCAGTTGTGTTTACGATTTCGTGAGTACAGTAATGTATTAGGAAGCTGTGCCAGACTTACCTCATACCAAGTATTAAGATGATTTCGTAAAGTCACTGAAGGATCATTACATTGTGAGGCCGTGGTATCATTGCTGTCTCTTGGCTTGGCGGAGTCTTAGCATGAGTTACTCGCAAAGTTAAAAGCATTAGCAAAGGACTAGTACTTTGGGTCGCAGTTTGACACTAGGGTTAGAGACGAGATATTTATGACTGTGGGATGGGAGGTATATTTCTCTAAATGTTGGAGAATCTAGATTTACAAGGTACGTCGTCATTAAAGATTTTTCAAAGAATCTTGAACATGTAAAAAGCACTGTTCAAGAAGACTCAAAGAGTGAACCAGGATAATATTGTAGACACTGTGGGTTCCAACATAATGAAATAAAGTTCAGATTTAGAGAGTTTACGTGTGATTTGTGTAATAAAAAGCAACATTCTAGAAAGGTGCATAGAGAAGCATCAACAGTGTTACCTAGTGCTAAGAAGAATGTACATAAGTCTAGTTTGTGCAACAACAGTCTGATCCGTCCACTAGGAAAAGTAGAGTTAAGATGGTTGAGGATGACAGTTCAGAAGAAGGTAGTTAGTTTGTGTTAGATAAAGAAATGTTTACAGTGAATGTTGAACAATAATATGTTGTAATTAGCAAGATCTGGGATAATATGTTGTAATTAACAATATGTTGTAATTAGCAAGAACTGTGCATGTTGAACCATGTATTAAAAATCTAAGTGCATAGGATAATTTGAAAAGTCAAGTGTTAGGCAAAGTTGTGGTGGCGACGCTGCAGTGACGCAGAAGTGTATCAGTTGTTTTAGTTAGTGGCTTCTAACAGTGACGCAGAAGTGTATCAGTTGTTTTAGTTAGTGGCTTCTAACAGTGACGCAGAAGTGTATCAGTTGTTTTAGTTAGTGGCTTCTAACAGTGACGCAGAAGTGTATCAGTTGTTTTAGTTAGTGGCTTCTAACAGTGACGCAGAAGTGTATCAGTTGTTTTAGTTAGTGGCTTCTAACAGTGACGCGAAGTGTATCAGTTGTTTTAGTTAGTGGCTTCTAACAGTGACGCAGAAGTGTATCAGTTGTTTTAGTTAGTGGCTTCTAACAGTGACGCAGAAGTGTATCAGTTGTTTTAGTTAGTGGCTTCTAACAGTGACGCAGAAGTGTATCAGTTGTTTTAGTTAGTGGCTTCTAACAGTGACGCAGAAGTGTATCAGTTGTTTTAGTTAGTGGCTTCTAACAGTGACGCAGAAGTGTATCAGTTGTTTTAGTTAGTGGCTTCTAACAGTGACGCAGAAGTGTATCAGTTGTTTTAGTTAGTGGCTTCTAACAGTGACGCAGAAGTGTATAAGTTGTTTTAGTTAGTGGCTTCAAACAATAACAGTGAATGTAGAAAGGACTTTATGAATAAAGTAGTCATCTACTTATTTGGATTAAACGAATCTTCAAAAATTAATAAACTTGACAGTGCTGAGGGAATGTTAGATTTTTTCAGTAGATTCCAGTAAGCCAATCACAAGCATTGTAGTAACGATTATTAATAGAGTGATGCTATTCCTAAATTTATTAAAGGTAGACCTCTTGCTTTTTCACCTGAAGAAAATTACTGAAATACGTTTAGGAAGAAAGGTTAGCTGAGAGAGTATTTGAACCTATCTAACACTGAGCAGCTTCTATTGTGCCAAGGCTGCCTCTAAAACTATGAGGATTTGTGGGGATTTTAAATATATAAATAAGTATATTCATTGCAATAAAAATCCATTAATCAGTGGAGAATAATGTCAGTTTTTTTCCTAAAATTGATGTGCAGAACGCATATTTGCAAATACCTGTACATGAGAAAAGCCAAGAGATTTTGGCGATTAATACTCGCAAGGGGCTTTTTAAGTTTAAGAGATTACCATTTAGCGTTTCCTTGTCTCTTGGTATTTTTCAAGTATTTATTTCCCATATAATTGTTAAGATGGAAAGTGTCGGCTTATAGTTAAACAATAATGATATTTGGGGTTCAGAGGAAGCTGAGTATGATAGGTGTCGACAGGTGTTGCAGATTTTGCAAGATTAATATGTAATATAAAAGAAGTTACTGCTGATGACCCATGCAACTGAATATCTTGGATATCACATATTTCAGGAATTTTGAACTTACCATCTAAATTGATAGGCAGAGTTCTGTCTTCTATAGTAATAGTTAAATATTACTGTAAATTTGTCAGGAACTTCTCAGTAATATTCCCTTTGTATGACTTGCTGGAAAAGGGTGTTAAGTTTACAATGATCTTCAGTAGAAAAGAATGAAGTCCAGAGTATAAAGGACGATTTGTTTCGCTCAGCTCTCTTCATAAATTTTACAAGGAATTATTCACTGATAATTGAGGTTAACTGTAGGCATTAGGTGTGTACTTAGGCAGGAAGTTAATGATAGCAAGAAACTTTCTGCAGCTGAACAGAATTATTCTGATATTACTTAGTAAGAAAGTTTGTTACGAGACTAGATCATAAGCTAATGTTAGGTCTGTTTGACAAAGGTAAACATATTCCACTCCATGGAAACGCCAGGTTTGCATAGGTGGGCTTTATTATTAGTCCAGTTTGATTATGATTTAATTTACAAATCAGGTAAGGAAAACGTCATTGCAGATATCTAAGTAGATTACTTGATTCAAGATGACTCTAGTTTCAGATATACCTGCTGAGCACATAAAATTGATGGAATCCTTGGACATTCACTGCATTGTTTTAAATTTCGTTGGTGTGGTAATCCTGCAGCATCGTCGATTCTGTACAGAAAGATGTATGTAATCCCTGTGGAAAATTAAGGTGTAAAATATTGGAACATTTGTATATAGGGCATAATGGTATTAATGCTATGAAAGAGTAGGCACGGAACTCAGTTTTGTGGCCTAAAATACGTAAACCAAGATATTGTTGAACCGATTAAGAATTTTCAGAAGCCTCCAGTATTAGTTTGGCTATACATTGGGAAATCATGGTCTAGATGGCACGGAGATTATGCTGGTCTTATAGGTAATAAATATTTCTGGGGTATTGTACACTCTTTAGCTAACTGTTATTGCGGATTTATTTCGAAGATAATTTTGTAGTTTTGGACTGTAGTTTTGGAGCGAACTCTTCCACACAACAAATTACAGTCGGAGTCCCTCAAGGAAGTGTACTGGGTCCACTCCTATTCCTCATTTACATCAATGACCTACCGAATGCATCACAACTACTCAAACCCATATTATTTGCAGATGACACAACGTATGTTTTCTCTCACCCAAATCCAGTCATACTAGCCAATACTGTTAATGCTGAATTACAGAAAATTTCAACATGGATGACGACTAATAAACTTACTCTAAATACTGACAAGACCTACTTTATACAGTTTGGAAACAAAGCTACAAATGTTCCACTTAACATAACGCTCAATGGTACACCCATCACAAGACTCAGAGGGAAAATTCCTAGGAATCCACCTTGACAGTAGTCTTAAATTCCAAACACACATACAACAAATTTCCCAAAAACTCTCAAAGACAGTAGGCATATTATCAAAGATACGCTACTGTGTGCCTCAATCAGCTCTCCTTGCACTATATCACTCACTCATCTACCCATATCTCACCTATGGAATCTGTGCATGGGGATCAGCAACAATAAATCACCTTAGACCACTCATAACCCAGCAAAAGGCTGCAGTCATAATGATAACAAATTCCCACTCTAGACAGCATACTCCGGCAATATTCAAAAGCCTAAAACTACTCACCATAAAGAGCATTCACACTTATTCTTGTGCCTACTACATATATAGAACTCTACATTCTAATATAAACCCTTCTCTCAAAATTCTCCTCACCAACTTTAATAGGACCCATGACCACAACACAAGACACAGATCACTTTTTGATATACCCCGTGTCCATATCAACCTATGTAAGAATTCTATGCACATAAAGGACCCCAGAATCTGGAATTCATTACCAATAAATACTTAAATAACCTTGTCTGAAAATCAATTTAAGACTCTACTCAAAAACCACCTACTCACCGTAAACAAAATACTCATACTGTAAATTACTTTCAAAAATGTTCAATGTTATTTTCCTATAAAATAATTTCAATTTTTACTATTATGTAACCACCTACTCACCCTAAACTAAATACTCATACTGTAAATTTGATCGATCTAATAAGACAAACTCACTCAATTTCTCTAATATTATGTTCATAGTCTATAAGCCATTAGATTAAGCTGCCCCTAATGCCATGGCATGCCAGTGGCTCTCCTTGCACTTCAATTTATGATTGTAATAACTTAACCTATGTAAACTAGCAACGAAATAAAATATTTGTATTTGATAATGTGACATATTTTGTTTCACAGGATATGGACTATTTTCCTTTTAGAAAAAGATGGACTGGCCGATAGAGCAGTGAGAACTTTGAAACAAGCTGATTGATGTTTACTAGGAAATTTAGAATCACCATGTATTCTGTCAGACTGGAATTTCAGAGATTATTCTTTCATTAAGTTTCCTGATGTTATGCTTAAAGAGAATGAATAACGGCTTCAGATTAGTGATGTTATTCATGCAACAAAAATTTTTGAAGGCTAGAAGGCCATGGGTAAGAAGGTAAGATAGTTAAGGTTTTAGGTATTAGAAATTATTAGGTTCTAAGTCGAGGTTTGTGAAACCTTATATGGGAAAGTCATGCACACCATCTTTCGCAAAGGTATATACATCATCAGACGTAAGTGTGGGTAGTAGTAGCCATCATCAGACGTAAGTGTGGGTAGTAGTAGCCATCATCAGACGTAAGTGTGGGTAGTAGTAGCCATCATCAGACGTAAGTGTGGGTAGTAGGAGCCATCATCAGACGTAAGTGTGGGTAGTAGTAGCCATCATCAGACGTAAGTGTGGGTAGTAGTAACCATCATCAGACGTAAGTGTGGGTAGTAGTAGCCATCATCAGACGTAAGTGTGGGTAGTAGTAACCATCATCAGACGTAAGTGTGGGTAGTAGGAGCCATCATCAGACGTAAGTGTGGGTAGTAGGAGCCATCATCAGACGTAAGTGTGGGTAGTAGTAGCCATCATCAGACGTAAGTGTGGGTAGTAGGAGCCATCATCAGACGTAAGTGTGGGTAGTAGTAGCATCATCAGACGTAAGTGTGGGTAGTAGTACCATCATCAGACGTAAGTGTGGGTAGTAGTACCATCATCAGACGTAAGTGTGGGTAGTAGTACCATCATCAGACGTAAGTGTGGGTAGTAGTAACCATCATCAGACGTAAGTGTGGGTAGTAGTAGCCATCATCAGACGTAAGTGTGGGTAGTAGTAGCCATCATCAGACGTAAGTGTGGGTAGTAGTAGCCATCATCAGACGTAAGTGTGGGTAGTAGGAGCCATCATCAGACGTAAGTGTGGGTAGTAGGAGCCATCATCAGACGTAAGTGTGGGTAGTAGTAACCTCATCAGACGATTGGAGTAGTAGATCTCAGACGTGGTAGTAGTAACCATCATCAGACGTAAGGTGGTAGTAGGAGCCATCATCAGACGTAGTGTGGGTAGTAGTAGCCATCATCAGACGTAAGTGTGGGTAGTAGTAGCCATCATCAGACGTAAGTGTGGGTAGTAGGAGCCATCATCAGACGTAAGTGTGGGTAGTAGTAGCCATCATCAGACGTAAGTGTGGGTAGTAGTAGCCATCATCAGACGTAAGTGTGGGTAGTAGATCATCAGACAGGTGGTAGAATCTCATCAGACAGATTAATCTGCGGTTGTAGAACCTCAGACAGGATTGGAGTAAATCCTCAGACAGGATTGGTAGTAAACCTCCAACGACAGGATTGGTAGTAAATCCTCCAGACGGGAGTCTGGGTGTAGTAAACCTCCAGACGGATTGGGTAGAGGAGATACTGAAGGGGAGAATCTCAACATTGAAAATTCCAGAATTAATCTTACTCAGGATTGGTAGTAAATCCTCCAGACAGGATTGGTAGTAAATCCTCCAGACAGGATTGGTAGTAAATCCTCCAGACAGGATTGGTAGTAAATCCTCCAGACAGGATTGGTAGTAAATCCTCCAGACAGGATTGGTAGTAAATCCTCCAGACAGGATTGGTAGTAAATCCTCCAGACAGGATTGGTAGTAAATCCTCCAGACAGGATTGGTAGTAAATCCTCCAGACAGGATTGGTAGTAACCTCAGACAGGATTGTAGTAAATCCTCCAGACAGGATTGGTAGTAAATCCTCCAGACAGGATTGGTAGTAAATCCTCCAGACAGGATCACATGTAATCATGAGGTTTGTGATTTATTATACTGTAACCTACATTTTGCTAATACAAGGTAATTTTAGGGTAAATAAATTTTGGGAATTGAGAAGTGATAGCAGTCAAGGTAATCCTTCAACGTAAGACTGAAGAGTAACTTCAGTCTTATGTGGCAACATAAGACTGAAGAGTAACGTCAGTCTTATGTGGCAACATAAGACTGAAGAGTAACGTCAGTCTTATGTGGCGTCTTTTCTTCGAATCATATTTATTCTTTGGTTGGTGGCATCTGTTATGATGGTAAGTGGCATCAGCTGAATAAGCAATACAGGTTTCCTGCCTGGAGGGTGTTCTGGAGGTCAATACCCCGTGACCCGGTCCATGACCAGGCCTCGCGGTGGATCAGGGCCTGATCAACTAGGCTGTTACTGCTGGCCGCACGCAGTCCAACGTAACCACGGTCCGGCTGTTCTAGTACTGACGTTACGTATCTGTCCAGCTCCCTCTTGAAGACGGCCATGATCATTTACCGCTGGTATTCCAAACTTACTGTGCCCTCCACAACACTTTCTCATACATTGGCATTTAAGTCCCATACTACAACAATTATTTTATAATTTTGGTCAAAGTTCTCTAAACATTCGTTTAACACCTCTCAAAACCTATGTTCTACACTCTTCTGTAGGAGCATAAACACTTAAAATATCTCACTTCTTTTAACCCCCTTATTCTGATCAAGTGCTGGAGACAATACACACAACTGAGCAGGAGGTGAAGAGGCTGCTAAGTGAGCTAGATACCTCAAAGGCGATGGGGCCGGATAACATCTCTCCGTGGGTCCTGAGAGAGGGAGCAGAGGCGCTCTGTGTACCACTAACAGTGACTACCTGAGGTATGGTAGACAGCAAATGTAGTCCCAAGGAGACAGACACGCAGCATTAAACTACAGACCAGTGTCACTGACGTGTATAGTATGTAAAGTCATGGAGAAGATTATCAGGAGAGGAGTGGTGGAGCACCTAGACAGGAATGAGCTTATCAGCGACAACCAGCACGGATTCAGAGACGGGAAATCCTGTGTCACAAACCTACTGGAGTTCTATGACAACGTGACAGCAGTAAGACAAGAGAGATAGAGGAGGGTAGACTGCGTTTTTTGGACTGCAAGAAGGCTTTTGACACAGCTCCACACAAGAGATTAGTGCAAAAGCTGGAGGACCAGGCAGGTATAACGGAAGGCACTGCAGTGAACTAGAGAATACCTGACGGGAAGACATCAGCGAGTCATGATACCTGACGAGGTGTCAGAGTGGGCGCCTGTGACGAGCGGCGTTCCACAGGGGTCAGTCCTAGGACCGGTGCTGTTTCTGGTATATGTGAATGACATGACGGAAGGATCGACTCAGAAGTGTCCCTGTTTACAGATCATGTAAAGTTAATGAGGAGAATTCAATTGGAGGAAGACTAGACAGGACTACAAAGGGATCTGGACAGGCTACAGGCCTGATCCAGAAACTGGCTCCTGGAGTTCAACCCCGCCAAGTGCAAAGTCATGAAGATTGGGGAAGGACAAAGAAGACCACAGACAGAGTACAATCTAGAGAGCCAAAGACTACAAAGCTCACTCAAGGAAAAGGATCTTGGGATGATTATAATACTGAGCACATCTGAGGCGCACATCAACCAGATAACTGCTGCAGCATACGGGCGCCTAGCAAACCTAAAAATAGAATTCCGACATCTCAGTAAAGAATCGTTCAGGACCCTGTACACTGCGTACGTCAGGCTTATACTGGAGTATGAAGCACCAGTTTTTTAACCCACACTTGGCCAGGCACGTCAGGAAATTAGAGAAAGTGCAAAGGTTTGCAACGAGACTATTCCCGGAGCTAAGGGGCGTGTCCTGCGAGGAGAGGTTAAGAAATCGACCTGACGACACTGGAGGACAGGAGAGAGTTTTTTAGTTTAATATATTTATTATGCACCCCATACCCATCCTGTGGACGGTAGTCAAAAGATTACAGAGGTACATTATGGGTCCAGGGACTGGGGACAGGAGAGAGAGAGAGAGAGAGGGGATATGATAACGGCGGACAGTGAAGAGGCGGGGCCAGGAGCTGTGACTCGATCCCTGCAACCACAACTAGGTGAGTACACACACACACACACACACACACACATAGTCTAGCAAGTGATGTAGTGGAGGCAGGAACCATACATAGCTTTAAGACGATGTATGATAAAGCTCATGGAGCAGAGAGAGGACCTAGTAGCGGTCAGTGAAGAGGCGGGGCCAGGAGCTAAGTCTCGTCCCCTGCAACCACAATTAGGTGAGTACACATATACACACTATTGACAAGTGCCTTGACAACCATTTCTCCTGCTAGCAACAGACCCTGGTGCAACCTGCTGCTGTTTGCAATGGCTGTCTGGCTGTCCTGCCAAAGAGGGACAGGCACCTAGCAACATCTGTTGTTGGGGCAATGGATGCATTCCCTAGAATGTTTGTTAACTGCTCATTACTCTGTAATTTGTTCATGATTGTAACCATGTATGGACATGTTTATGATTTATTACCTTTGTAACTGTAATGATTGTGACCAGCTCTACCTGGAGCTCATTACCTTTGTAACTTGTCATGATTGTGACCAGCTCTAGTTCATTACCTTTGTAACTTGTCATAATTGTGACCAGATCTAGTTCATTACCTTTGTAACTTGTTCAGCTATCAAAACTTTGGGGTCCAGTCCCTGGACCCATTATGTACCTCTGTAATCTTTTGACTACCCCCACAGGATGGGTATGGGGTGCATAATAAAGATATTAAACTTTACTTAACTAACACAACATGCCAAGTAATGAGTTGACATTATCTCTAAGAAATTAAGTTATTTAATGTTTAACCTCCTTTATTAGTTAATACCCATTGTGCAGTAAGCATTCCCTTATATATATACTGAAGATAATCATTATAATTTAAAAAAAAATAGAAAAGGTATCGGTATCGGCCAAAATTTTGGTATCGTCCCATCCCTAAATATATTAGTTCACCTGTAGGTCGTAAATGTTAATGGCTTTAAGGAGAAATAATCATATTTTCCCTCATTGCTGTTTGAATATTCTGCTTCTTCTATCTCATCTGTTGTGCATATACATACATGTTTACTTTATTATGTTAAATGATGCAAAAGTTTTATAGATGCAGTGATGGAGCAATAATATGGTTGGCATAAAACAAAAACAAAAAACTTTGAGAGAAATTACAAATTCACTTGTATATTAATGAATTTGCATGCATGCAAGGCTACAAGTTTGATGAATTTTTAAATTGTGTTGTGGAGCTTCTGAGGTTGTTGAGACGCCAGCCGGGAACTCAAGATGCAGCAGGCATTCTCTCTCGTGATAGCTACACTGAGGCGCTGGAAGAGAAACATGGCAGCACTCCCGTGTCTGGCGGTTTCGATTGTCCTGGAGCCCATCACCTTCATTAAATTCTTGGCATGCTTTCTCCAAGGGCCAAGAGTCTCTGATCCTATTGGAACGAAGTGGTGTTGGTCGGAAGTCTATATATATATTTGTTGAGCTTGTGTTCTTTCCTGTGATCAGTAGCACCACCCTACTGACCAGTAGTCTCCCGTTCTTCCATCCAGGCAACTGGCAGGTGTTTCTGATGCTGAACAGTAAAGATTCTCTCTCTCTCGGCTGAGCACTGTACTGTAGCAAGGCTTCTCTTCATGATCTCATAAACTTCAGTGTGTCTGAAGTTCCTTCGGAACTTAACAGTTTATACCATGCAGGCTATATTTGTTAACTACCACTTTGCTGCAAATACACATGCAGAGGACTCAGTGCTGAGAGCTACTGCAAAATCAAGTCTCTGCGAGTCAAGATGGAAACCATTGGGAGAAAATCACGTGATCTTCACTCGTCCCGAAAAAGTGTGCTTTCTCACTAGTAGAACTTGCACACACACAAAACACAGCTGCAGAAGCTTTTTACATGATAGGACTGTCCCAAATGGATTGGGAGACAAAATTTTAACAGGCTCATCCACCACCCGCAAATTGTGTATAGGATGTGGTAGAATTTCCTTCATCAGTTCGGGGAATCCTCTGGAGAAGGAGGAGGCTGGCAAGGTAATCTGAGAGACTGCATATGTCCAGACCTCCTATTCTGACGAAGTGTAGCGTCCTCCAACGATAATTCGTCCAGGGAAAGGATTAGGACTTTTTCTAGCACAGACTTTATAAGGGTGTTGTGCTTTCTCACTTTGGGGTGGCAAAGGGCAGAGAGCAGCATAAAAAGGTAAGCTAAGTTAGGGAGGGATAGACACCTGGTGAGATAGAAGACGTGGTCACCAGTGGCAAGAGCATTAGTCTTAAGTTGAGCATAAAGAAAAATACATTCAAAGGGATTAATGAATTGCAACCCTTGCAGGGCAACTGTGACTTAGCTCAGTGGTGTGATGTTAGTGGACACTAGTTCACAGTTACCAAGAGTTGCACCAAGGACAACACAGTCAGTGGGATCAATGACTTGAACTGCGTGTGTGTGTGTGTCTGTGTGTGTGTGTGTACTCACCTAGTTGTGGTTGCTGGGGTCGATTCACAGCTCCTGGCCACGCCTCTTCACTGGCCGCTACTAGGCCACTCTCCCTGCTCCATGAGCTTTATCATAACTCTTCTTAAGGCTATGTATGGATCCTGCCTCCATTACATCACTTCCCAGACTTTTCCACTTCCTGACAACCCTGTGACTGAAGAAATACTTCCTAACATCCCTGTGATTCATCTGAGTCTTCAACTTCCAACTGTGACCCCTTGTTGCTGTGTCCCATCTCTGGAACATCCTGTCTCTGTCCACCTTGTCGATTCCTCTCAGTATTTTATGTGTGTTATCATATCCCCTCTATCTCTCCTGTCATCCAGTGTCGTCAGGTCAATTTCCCTTAAGCTCTCCGCGTAGGACATACTCTTTAGCTTCGGGACTAGTCTTATTGCAAACCTTTGCACTTTCCTAGTTTCCTTACGTGCTTGGCTAGGTGTGGATTCCAAACTGGTGCTGCATACTCCAATATAGGACTAACGTACACGGTGCACAGGGTTCTGAACGATTCCTTATTGAGATGTCGGAATGCTGTTCTTAGGTTTGCTAGGCGTCCGTATGCTTCAGCAGTTATTTGGTTGATGTGCGCCTCAGATGTGCCCAGTGTTATACTCACCCCAGGATCCTTTTCCTTGAGTGAGGTTTGTAGTCTGGCCCCACTAGACTGTACTCCGTCTGCAGTCTTCTTTGCCCTTCCCCAATCTTCACGACTTTGCACTTGGTGGGGTTGAACTCCAGGAGCCAGTTTCTGGACCAGGCTTGCAGCCTGTCCAAATCCCTTTGTAGTCCTGCCTGGTCTTCCTTCGATAGAATTTTCCTATTTAATTTCACACCGTCTGCAAACAGGGACACTTCTGAGTCTATTCCTTCTGTCATGTCGTTCACAAATACCAGAAACAGCACCGGTTCTATTCTGACCCCTTTGGAACCCCGCTCGTCACACGCGCCCACTCTGACACCTTGCCACGTACCATGACTAGCTGTTGTCGTCCTGACAGGTAGTCCCTGATCCATTGCAGTGTCTTTGTCATCCCTGTCTTGTCCTCCAGCTTTTGCACTAATCTCTTGTGTGGAACTGTGTCAAAAGCATTCTTACAGTACAAGAAAACGCAATCTACCCACCCCTCTCTTGTCTTACTGCTGTCACCCTGTCATAGAACTCCAGTAGGTTTGTGACACAGGATTTCCCGTCCATGAAACCGTGCTGGCTATCGCTGATTAGCTCATTCCTTTCTAAGTGCTCCACCACTCTTCTGATAATCTTCTCCATGACTTTGCATACTATACATGTCAGTGACACTGGTCTGTAGTTTAATGCTTCGTGTCTGTCTCCTTTTTTAAAAATTTATACTACATTTGCTGTCTTCCATTCCTAAGGTAGTCGTCAAGTTTCGATAGATGTGTTGAAGATTGTTGTTAGTGGTACACATAGATCCTCTGCTTCCTCTCTCAGGACCCATGAAGAGATGTTATTCGGCCCCATCGCCTTTGAGGTATCTAGCTCACTCAGCAGCTTCTTCACTTCTTCCTCGGTTGTATGTATTGTGTCCAACACCTGATGGTGTACCCCACCTCTCCGTCTTTCTGGAGTCCCTTCTGTCTCCTCTGTGAACACTTCTTTGAATCTCATGTTGAGTTCCTCACATACTTTGCGGTTGTTTCTTGTGATCTCTCCTCCTTCCTTCCTCAGCCTGATTACCTGGTCCTTGAGTGTTGTTTTTCTCCTGATGTGGCTGTACAACAGCTTTGGATCAGATTTGTCTTTCGTATTGTCGTGGGCCTTACTTCTCACCTGTGCATATTCATTTCTGGCTCTGCGACTGCTCTTCTTATTCTCCTTTGGGTGAACCAAGGGCTCATCCTGGCTTTCTCGTTATTTGTTACCCTTGGGTACAAACCTTTCCTCAGTTTCCTTGCATATTGTCACATATTCCATCATCTCGTTTAATGACTTCCCTGCCATTGTGGTTGCAGGGGTCGAGACTCGGCTCCTGGCCCCGCCTCTTCACTGATCGCTACTGGGACACCTCTCCCTGCTCCACGAGCTTTATCATAGCTCGTCTTAAAGCTATGTATGGTTCCTGCCTCCACTACATCACTTGCTAGACTATTCAACTTCCTGACCACTCTGTGACTGAAGAAATACTTCCTAACATCCCTGTGATTCATCCGAGTCTTCAACTTCCAACTGTGTCCCCTTGTTGCTGTGTCCCATCTCTGGAACATTGTCTCTGTCTACCTTGTCAATTCTTCTCAGTATTTTATATGTCGTTATCATGTCCCCCCTATCTCTCCTGTCCTCCAGTGTCGTCAGGTCGATTTCCCTTAACCTCTCCTCGTAGGACATACCCCTTAGCTCCGGGACTAGTCTTGTTGCAAACCTTTTCATTTTGTCTAGTTTCTTTACGTGCTTGGCTAGGTGTGGGTTCCAAACTGGTGCTGCATACTCCAATATGGGCCTAACGTACACAGTGTACAGGGTCCTGAACGATTCCTTATTAAGATGTGGGAATGCTGTTCTTAGGTTTGATGTGCGCCTCAGGAGATGTACCTGGTGTTATAATCACCCCAAGATCTTTTTCCTTGAGTGAGGTTTGTAGTCTCTGCCCCGCTAGACTGTACTCCGTCTGCGGTCTTCTTTGCCCTTCCCCAATCTTCATGACTTGGTGGGGTTGAACTCCAGGAACCAATTGATGGACCAGGACCCCTTTGTAGTTCTGCCTGGTCCTCGTCCGATTGAATTCTTCTCATCAACTTCACATCATCTGCAAACAGGGACACTTCGGAGTCTATTCCTTCCGTCATGTTAGTTAGTTACCATTTTGTCCTAGGCACATGTCGATTAGACACTAGGCCTGTTGTATGTATGTATGTGTGTGTGTGTGTGTGTGTAACGAAACACTTCGAAATGTTTCGGCCCCGCCGGGAATTGAACCCGGGCCCTCCGTGCGTGAAGCAAGAGCGCTAGCCACCAAGCCATCGGGGTGTGTGTATATAATGTGCCGAATAGGTAAAACTGGTCAGTTAGCAAGAACTCATTTAAAATTAAGTCCTTTCAAAAATTTTCTCTTATACGTTTAAAGATATACATATATATATATATATATATATATATATATATAATATATATATATATATATATATATATTTCATTTCTGTTAATGTAAAAATTAATAATTTTGTACCCAAAATAACCTTAGAAAACTTACCTAACCTTATTATAAAAAGCGCAATTTAATTAGCCTACTCCAACTAAATATATTTTAGATATGTTTACAATAATTTAATAATAAACAAACACAACGAAATATATTTTTTTTCGTTTGGTTCAGAATGATTTTTGCTAAATTATTGCATACACAAATTTTCGCTTGTCTTATTCGGCAAGAAGAGCGTTGCTATTTAAGCCAAAATCGTAAGTTTTACCTATTCGGCACGACATATACGTATATAGTGAGAGAGAGAGAGAGAGAGAGAGAGAGAGAGAAAGAGAGCATAATAACATTGATGAAATAAAGTCAATTGTCGATATAAAGTCTGTGGCGCCACAGTCAGCTCCAGCTTATCGTTAGTTCCAGCTTATCGTTAGCTCCAGCTTATCGTGTTCCCAGTTTATATGTTTTTTTGAGAATACAAATTTAAGGATATTGTTGTGGGTCTTCAAATGAGCTGAGGTAGGTAACAGTTCTTAACTAGTAATAAAAGTTATAAACTCTTAACCTAACTCTATCAAAACCCGTTAAGAGGGAGTGAGTATTCATATATTAGTTCTAGTTATTAAATAGTTTAGCTGTGGTAGAGCGAGGTCCATCCTTTTATTTATTCAAGTGATATCTGTTTACTTAAGGGGCACGTAAGTACCCCCTGTCTTCTAATAACATGTTCATTTTTACTTAATTCATGGTATAACTTAACAAATCTTTGAGGACAGTTGTGTTGTAGAGGTGTGAATGAAGCTCACACCTCTGCAACAACAATTGTCCTCAGATATGTTAAGTTATACCATGAATTAAGGAAAGATCCTGGACTTCATCTTACGAAACAGACAAAGGAAATGCGATAGTAATTATGGACATGGTAGATTATAGTGGAAAAATGAGCATGTTATTAGAAGACAGGGAGGTTAGGTGCCCCTTAAGCACTGGTGTGGGACTTATCTGTGCTATGGTGGCAGGTGCCAGCTACTTACTTTTTTTTCTGATCCCTGTTTTGTTTTGCTAAGATAGCGTTGATCCTCCGTCTCTCCTGTGCAGGGTCTAGAAAAGGTTCCCTCTGGTACACCTTGAGCTTCTTGTGCGGAATCTTGTGAGAGAGTGAGGGCAGAGCAAAAGGCACCTCTGTGGAACTCCCCGACTCGTCGATCGTCAAGGTTGAATCTGGAGAGAGGGGAAACATGATTACAAACATCTATTTTCCCTATGTATAGTGTTAAGAGAAATGCGTATTAACAGTATTTTTAAAATTATTTTCAGACTTCATGGGCTTTTAGAAAGCTTAAGCCATTTTTTAGTACAACAATGGTGAACGAATTCACACCATTTAGTGAAAGCATTTGTATTTTCTGATGTCTCAAAAATCTTCTAGTACTTGTTAACTTTCTCTTTCTGTTAATATTTCCTCACCTGGTGACCACCTTGAGTGAGGATTGACACTTCACCTACAACTCCTCACCTGACCCTCACCTGGTGACCACCTTGAGTGAGGATTGACACTTCACCTACAACTCCTCACCTGACCCTCACCTGGTGACCACCTTGACTGAGGATTGACACTTCACCTACAACTCCTCACCTGACCCTCACCTGGTGACCACCTTGAGTGAGGATTGACACTTCACCTACAACTCCTCACCTGACCCTCACCTGGTGACCACCTTGAGTGAGGATTGACACTTCACCTACAACTCCTCACCTGACCCTCACCTGGTGACCACCTTGAGTGAGGATTGACACTTCACCTACAACTCCTCACCTGACCCTCACCTGGTGACCACCTTGAGTGAGGATTGACACTTCACCTACAACTCCTCACCTGACCCTCACCTGGTGACCACCTTGAGTGAGGATTGACACTTCACCTACAACTCCTCACCTGACCCTCACCTGGTGACCACCTTGAGTGAGGATTGAACTTTACCTACAACTCCTCATGACCTCACCTGGTGACCACCTTTGAGTGAGGATTGACACTTCACCTACAACTCTTGACTCACCGGTGACCAACTTGAGTGAGATTGACACTTCACCTACAACTCTCACCTGACATCACCTGGTACCACCTTGGTGAGGATGACCTTCACCTAAACTCTATGACCTCACGTGACCACCTTGGTTAGATTGACTTCACCTACAATTCCCCCTCACCTGGTGACCACCTTGAGTGAGGATTGACACTTCACCTACAACTCCTCACCTGACCCTCACCTGGTGACCACCTTGAGTGAGGATTGACACTTCACCTACAACTCCTCACCTGACCCTCACCTGGTGACCACCTTGAGTGAGGATTGACACTTCACCTACAACTCCTCACCTGACCCTCACCTGGTGACCACCTTGAGTGAGGATTGACACTTCACCTACAACTCCTCACCTGACCCTCACCTGGTGACCACCTTGAGTGAGGATTGACACTTCACCTACAACTCCTCACCTGACCCTCACCTGGTGACCACCTTGAGTGAGGATTGACACTTCACCTACAACTCCTCACCTGACCCTCACCTGGTGACCACCTTGAGTGAGGATTGACACTTCACCTACAACTCCTCTCCTGACATAGTAATGTGACTTTCCAGACAACTTATTCTTTGGTATTTATTGTTGATTTAAGACTCCATTATTATGGTTCAGCTTCACATTGTTCCAGACTAAGGAACTGAACACTTCTCCAGGCTGAGGGACTGACCACCTCAAAAACTATTTCTCCAAGGTTGATGGACTTATTACATCATCTTTACTTCGCTACTACGCCTGCTGCCTCTATATTTGACTGAAGAAGACTACTGTGTAGGCGAAACTTGTCATTCAACATTAAAGATTCTCAAGTGTTGCACATGTCTTACTCTTCAAGTTGTGTGTATTATATAAAAGTCTATGATCAGGCCTGCAGCTGCACTATACACTCTAGTGTTTCTATTTTTTTTAAATATATTTGCCTTGTCAACAGCCATTAAAAATCAATTAAATTGACACCTACAGCAAGAGAATCATTAATATTATTAACAATTTTTTTTATTATCATACACCTGGTCACAGACCGGGCCGCAGGGACATTGACCCCTGGAACTCTCTCCAGGTATACTCCAGGTATAAACCACTGATGAGCAGGGCCACAGAGATGCGTAGACAGATAGGAACGTACTGCAGATATACTACCAAAACGAATATGCACATTATTTCTCTGCTATCACGTATATCTTAAAAAAAGGCGTCAAAACGTTTTGTTACCATTACAGAAGACTGTTGGATTGTGCCTAGCGAGGCGCAAATATTTCGTGTCCCGTAGCTCGATTGCTAGCGCACCTTGTACATGTACTTGTAAAAATATTATTATAGAACGTAAAAACAAAGGAACGTTGTCATTCCTATATATATATATATATATATATATATATATATATATATATATATATATATATATATATGTCGTGCCGATTAGGTAAAACTTGCGATTTTGGCTTAAATAGCAACGCTCTTCTTGCCATATAAGACAAGCGAAAATTTGTGTATGCAATAATTTCGCAAAAATCATTCTGAACCTAACGAAAAAAATATATTTCATTGTGTTTGTTTATTATTAAATTAATGTTAACGTATCTAAAATATATTTAGTTGGGTTATGCTAAATTAAATTGCGCTTGTTGTAATAAGGTTAGGTAGGTTTTCAAAGTTTCTCTTGGTACAAAATTAAAAATTTTTACATTAACATAAATGAAAAAAATATATCTTTAAACGTATAAGAGAAAATTTTAGAAAGGACTTAATTTTAAATGAGTTCTTGCTAATTGACCAGTTTTACCTAATCGGCACGACATATATATATATATATATATATATATATATATATATATATATATATATATATATATATATATATATATAATATATATATATATGTATGTATGTCGTGCCGATTAGGTAAAACTTGCTATTTTGGCTTAAATAGCAACGCTCACCTTGCCATATAAGACAAGTGAAAATTTGTGTATGCAATAATTTCGCCAAAATCATTCTGAATATAACGAAAAAAATATATTTCATTGTGTTTGTTTATTATTAAATTAATGTTAACGTATCAAAAATATATTTAGTTGGGTTAGGCTAAATTAAATTGCGCTTGTTGTAATAAGGTTAGGTAGGTTTTCAAAGTTTCTCTTGGTACAACATTAATAAATTTTTACATTAACATAAATGAAAAAAAATATATATCTTTAAACGTATAAGAGAAAATTTTAGAAAGGACTTAATTTTAGATGAGTTCTTGCTAATTGACCAGTTTTACCTAATCGGCACGAGAGAGAGAGAGAGAGAGAGAGAGAGAGAGAGAGACACACACACACACACACACACACACACACCCGGTGGCCTAGTGGGTAAAGCTCTTGCTTCACGCACGGAGGGGCCGGGTTCAATTCCCGGTGGGGCAGAAACATTTCGAAGTGTTTCCTCACATACACATACACACACACATATACAACAGGCCTAGTGTCTAATTGACATGTGCCTAGGACAAAATGGTAACTAACAAAATGGTAACTAACTAACACACACACACACACACACACACACACACACACACACACACACACACACATATGCATGTATATATATATATATCGACACCATGCCTAGCCCTTCTAGGGCAGGGTAGGTGCCTGAGCCAGAGCTTGCTTTCACCTGCGGCTCACAAGACTGCTATTCCCTTTAGCTCCCCTGGGGCAGGGAAGATGGCAGACCAAAGATGGGCCTAGCTTCTCCCTACGAGCCCCGTGAGGGCGGGGAATGTGGCTAGGCCTGGGGACCGTTGGTCCCACAGATGAGGAGGTCCCAAGTACCTCCTCCCATGGCAGACATTAGTCTGAGATACTCCCGAGAAAGGGAACCAAGGCCGGGCCACCACTTGGACAAGGCCCGGGCCGGGAGAGTCCCTGCGAATCAACAAGAAGAATGTATATATACATATACAAGAACAAAACAAGAGACAGCAGTAAGTCAGCTGGCCAACCCAAGTCAGGTCATACTTACAACAATCTGTTCACATTCATGTATTTGTCTGAACTTGTTTTAAAGCTTGCCCAGGTATACGCTTCAGTTGCTGTACCTAACAGTTTGTTGTACTAATCCGAAACTATATTTCCTCCTAATAATCCTTTACTATGCTTTTTAAATTTATATTTAGACATCTTTATTCCTGAGAATACTCTCTTCGTCGAATATTTTCTCCATTTTATATTTTCTTAATTTGTCTCTGTTTATTTTTAAACACCTGAGTCATATCCTGCATAATTCGTCGACTTTCTAGAAAATGAAAGGTCATTTTTTTTTATTTTATCTTAACAGGAAAAATCTTGATGCAGAAAACTTCCTTTGTCATCTTTGTCTGCACAAATTCCAGCCAACTTGTTAATTCATAGTCTGAGGCCACAACATTTATGTGAAGACATGTAGAATTACCGTAGAATTTGCTTTATTTATATTTCTTGATAAGAAACCAAGAAGGTTTTGCGCTTTTAGCCAACATATACACCAGGCTTGGAACAATTACGAACATTATACCCCAGGCTTGGAACAATTACGAACATTATACCCCAGGCTTGGAACAATTACGAACATTATACACCAGGCTTGGAACAATTACGAACATTATACACCAGGCTTGGAACAATTACGAACATTATACACCAGGCTTGGAACAATTACGAACATTATACACCAGGTTTGGACCAATTACAAACATTATACACCAGGTTTGGAACAATTACGAACATTATACACCAGGTTTGGAACAATTACGAACATTATACCCCTGGCTTGAAACAATTACGAACATTATACACCAGGTTTGGAACAATTACGAACATTATACACCAGGTTTGGAACAGTTACGAACATTATACACCAGGCTTGGAACAATTACGAACATTATACACCAGACTTGGAACAATTACGAACATTATTCACCAGGTTTTGGAACAATTACAAACATTATACACCAGGCTTGGAACAATTACGAACATTATACACCAGACTTGGAACAATTACGAACATTATACACCAGGTTTGGAACAATTACGAACATTATACCCCAGGCTTGGAACAATTACGAACAGTATACACCAGACTTGGAACAATTACGAACATTATACACCAGGTTTGGAACAATTACGAACAGTATACACCAGACTTGGAACAATTACGAACATTATACACCAGGTTTGGAACAATTACGAACATTATACCCCAGGCTTGGAACAATTACGAACAGTATACACCAGACTTGGAACAATTACGAACATTATACCCCAGGCTTGGAACAATTACGAACATTATACCCCAGGCTTGGAACAATTACGAACATTATACACCAGGCTTGGAACAATTACGAACATTATACACCAGGCTTGGAACAATTACGAACATTATACACCAGGCTTGGAACAATTACGAACATTATACACCAGGCTTGGAACAATTACGAACATTATACACCAGGCTTGGAACAATTACGAACATTATACACCAGGCTTGGAACAATTACGAACATTATACACCAGGCTTGGAACAATTACGAACATTATACACCAGGCTTGGAACAATTACGAACATTATACACCGGCTTGGAACAATTACGAACATTATACACCAGGCTTGGAACAATTACGAACATTATACACCAGGCTTGGAACAATTACTAACGGAACATTATACACCAGGCTTGGAACAATTACGAACATTATACACCAGGCTTGGAACAATTACGAACATTATACACCAGGCTTGGAACATTTACGAACATTATACACCAGGCTTGGAACAATTACGAAACATTATACACCAGGCTTGGAACAATTACGAACATTATACACCAGACTTGGAACAATTACGAACATTATACACCAGGCTTGGAAAAATTAAATTACAAACATTATACACCAGGTTGGAACAATTACGAACATTATACACAGGCTTGGAACAATTACGAACATTATACACTAAGCTTGGAACAATTACGAACATTATACACCAGGCTTGGAACAATTACGAACATTATACACCAGGTTTGGAACAATTACGAACATTATACCCCAGGCTTGGAACAATTACGGACATTATACCCCAGGCTTGGAACATTTACGAACATTATACACCAGGCTTGGAACAATTACGAACATTATACACCAGGCTTGGAACAATTACGAACATTATACACCAGGCTTGGAACAATTACGAACATTATACACCAGGCTTGGAACAATTACGAACATTATACACCAGGCTTGGAACAATTACGAACATTATACACCAGGCTTGGAACAATTACGAACATTATACACCAGGCTTGGAACAATTACGAACATTATACACCAGGCTTGGAACAATTACGAACATTATACACCGGGCTTGGAACAATTACGAACATTATACACCAGGCTTGGAACAATTACGAACATTATACACCAGGCTTGGAACAATTACGAACATTATACACCAGGCTTTGAACAATTACGAACATTATACACCAGGCTTGGAACAATTACGAACATTATACCCCACGCTTGGAACATTTACGAACATTATACACCAGGCTTGGAACAATTACAAACATTATACACCAGGCTTGGAACAATTACGAACATTATTCACCAGACTTGGAACAATTACGAACATTATACACCAGGTTTGGAACAATTACGAACATTATACACCAGGTTTGGAACAATTACGAACATTATACACCAGGTTTGGAACAATTACGAACATTATACCCCAGGCTTGGAACAATTACGA
Organism: Cherax destructor; assembly: GCA_009830355.1. Lineage (NCBI taxonomy): Eukaryota > Metazoa > Arthropoda > Malacostraca > Decapoda > Parastacidae > Cherax > Cherax destructor. The sequence continues at coordinate 37,730 of WNWK01003386.1, read as the reverse complement.
ACATTATACCCCAGGCTTGGAACATTTACGAACATTATACACCAGGCTTGGAACAATTACTAACATTATACACCAGGCTTGGAACAATTACTAACATTATACACCAGGCTTGGAACAATTACTAACATTATACACCAGGCTTGGAACAATTACGAACATTATACACCAGGCTTGGAACAATTACGAACATTATACACCAGGCTTGGAACAATTACGAACAATATACACCAGGCTTGGAACAATTACGAACATTATACACCAGGCTTGGAACAATTACGAACATTATACACCAGGCTTGGAACAATTACGAACATTATACCCCAGGCTTGGAACATTTACGAACATTATACACCAGGCTTGGAACAGTTACGAACATTATTCACCAGACTTGGAACAATTACGAACATTATACACCAGGTTTGGAACAATTACGAACATTATACCCCAGGCTTGGAACAATTACGAACATTATACCCCAGGCTTGGAACAATTACGAACATTATACCCCAGGCTTGGAACATTTACGAACATTATACCCCAGGCTTGGAACAATTACGAACATTATACACCAGGCTTGGAACAATTACGAACATTATACACCAGGCTTGGAACAATTACTAACATTATACAACAGGCTTGGAACAATTACTAACATTATACACCAGGCTTGGAACAATTACTAACATTATACACCAGGCTTGGAACAATTACTAACATTATACACCAGGCTTGGAACAATTACTAACATTATACACCAGGCTTGGAACAATTACTAACATTATACACCAGGCTTGGAACAATTACTAACATTATACACCAGGCTTGGAACAATTATGAACATTATACACCAGGCTTGGAACAATTACTGATTCATAGTCACAATAAAAATATCAGTTACTCTTCCAGATTTTCAGTTACAGTTATTTGACATTTTATATTAACTTATTTTCTTCATTTACTTCAAATCAATAAATGTTTTAAATAATAAGCAAACATTTGACTTCATAAACCATACCACGAGTGGGGTTCGAACCCGCGATCAAAGAGTCATTTCGATTTCGTGAGTCATTTGACTTCATATTTTGTATTTAAATGTAAGTACTTGAACAATGCACAAGATTACCATTAGTTATATTTTCAGTCGAAGTCAAACAGATTTAGAATATTTATATAATATTTGCTACACTAAATCAAGTAAAGATCAAGAAAGATTAACTAAATAAGTTTCTACATAATGTGCTTTACTGTTTATAAATGAGACACTTGTGCAATATATATAGTCATCTTTATTCGGGGAACCTTACGCCGCCCAGTGGCTTCCTCAGTCCAAGGCAGAGAAAGGTGGGAGATGATGAGGAGTTTGAGGTAATCAGTCCCTCAGCCTGGAGTCGTTCAGTCCCTCAGCCTGGACAAAAGTGCAGCATATTGGCGCAGATGGTGAGGTGGAGCATGAGGGACTAATTACCTCAAACTGCTCATCTGCCACCTTTCTCTGCGTTAGACTGAAGAAGCCACTGGCTGGCGAAACGTTTCCCGAATAAAAATACCCAAATTTTGCACAAGTGTCACAGTTATCAACTTGTTGGTTTTCGAAACCCTTTATTCACGTACCCTACTGTGTTACATCTAAGACATAAATATCACACAATATTTAATAATATTTTTTATTCACTGTTTAAACACCGAAACTGTAGCTGAAAGCTGAACAAAATGAAAGGGATTGTTGTAATAAATTGTTGCAAAAAGCTGCAGATGAGTTACTTCACAACATCTAAAATAATGAAAATAATATTGACTTTTAATGGTACTCGACAGCTTACATAGGTTCTTTTTCTTATATTACACTTCATTAAGGTGCCCTGTGGCCTGGTTTACCTGGAGAGAGTTCCGGGGGTCAACGCCCCCGCGGCCCGGTCTGTGACCAGACCTCATGGTGAATCAGAGCCTGATCAACCAGGCTGTTACTGCTGGCCGCACGCAGTCCAATGTACGAACCACAGCCCGGCTGGTCAGGCACTGACTTTAGGTGCCTGTCCAGTGCCTCCTTGAAGACAGCCAGGGGTCTATTGGTAATCCCCCTTATGTACGCTGGGAGGCAGTTGAACAGTGTTGTCCCTCAACGTGCTAGTGGTACCCCTGCTTTTCATTGGGGGTATGTTACATCGCCTGCCGAGTCTTTGCTTTCGTAGGGAGTGACACTCGTGTGCAAGTTTGGTACTAATCCCTCTAGGATTTTCCAAGTGTATATAATAATGTATCTCTCCCGCCTGCGTTCTAGGGAGTACAGGTTTAGGAACTTCAAGCGTTCCCAGTAGTTGAGGTGGTTTATCGCAGTTATGCGTGCGGTGAAGGTTCTCTGCACATTTTCTAGGTCAGCAATTTCACCCGCCTTGAAAGGTGCAGTTAGTGTGCAGCAATATTCCAGCCTAGATAGAACAAGCGACCTGAAAAGTGTCGATGTGTTAAGACCATCAATCTTAATCAAAGTACATCATATGCACGGAGAAGGGGCTCTAGACAGGTGAGGTGAAGCAGTCAGAGGCGGTGTCACCATGGACAAATCCACAGTTGGAAGTAGGTCATGTCTATATGTGAGGCAAGTGTAAAGTTCCCTGTATCAAGATTGATGGACTAAACACGTCTACTCAAGGCTGAGGGACTGATTACCTCAAACTCCTTCTCATCTTCCACCATTTATCTCTGTACCGGACTGAGGAAGCCACTTGTTGGCAAAACATTTCCACAAGTGTCTCAGTCTTGATATTGTGTCTTCAGTATTTGCATCAATCTCTTGCATGAAACCCTTGCTAAGGTTAAGATAAACAACATTGTTTTTCTTGAAGAATAAAAGATTGTCAACAAGTATGGTAATGGGACGCTATTTAGTAGAGGAAAACCTTCCCCAGAAAACTGTCATCTTTCTTCTCATACGACGTTTTGTCTCTGGGACACTGCTGACATTCTTTGTCACTATGCATCCTTATTCAGTTTAATAGACAAGATTGCTTCATTTTGAAACTGTGTGTGTCATCCCTGAAAGATACTTACTGTTATCAGGTGTAAGAGATGAAGAGTGTTGCTTGGAAGATCGCAGAGGCCTGCCCACCTGGCCAGGCCTGCTGCACACAGTCACGCTGTTGCTATCAACTACACTTTCATTAACCACAGACTGAGGAGACTTTTTCTTGCTGTCTCTTTTCTTATTTGTTGATTTTCTTGATAACATCATGTGTATACAAAGAAATCCAAGAAAGGAAGGTAAGACACGGAGAAAGCGAGTTTGTATCAGTTACGTATGATTAAAAATATCCCTTTACACCCGTTCCCACTATTGAAAATATGAAGTAATTATCAGAGGCTCAGAGTCAAATAGAGAAAGCCTACACTACACGCTAATACTACTCGGTACTAGGCGAGAAGTGAAGGCATCCAAGCAATACGTTTTGTGTCATTAAAACGCGACTGAGATCCAGCCCAAACGTTTTGACGAGAAATTACAACTTGAGGTGGCATATACGTATGTAAGGTGAGCTGAACACACTTTAAACATTTCAATACATGATTTAGAAAACGAACAAGTTGATGAGACATTTGTGCAACATTTAGGTATCTTTATTCTGGCAACATCTCGCCAGCCAGTGGCTTCGTTAGTCCAGTGAAGAGAACGGTGATAAAGTGCAGCATATTCGTGGAGGTGGAGCTTGTATACTGCAGACAGATGAGGTGGAGCAGTGGTAGGCGGAGACACGAGTGGAAAAACCCACTAGTGGCAGTAGGTCGTGCCTTTAGATGAGGCAACTTTTGAAGAATTCCCTACATCAAGATGGCAACAGGCGATGATACGGATGTGGTGATGGTGTTTTGTTTGTCAGGAAACATGACAGTACCTTCTGATGCTGGTCTGTGTCAAATGATGACCCGCTCAGTGGTTAAGCATCCGCTAACTCGCCAGAATGAGGTTTTCTATTCCTATTATTTTCACATCTGCGAACAGGGACACCTCTGACTCGATTTCCTCCGAATTGTTTACATACAAGAGTTACTACTGGTTCAAGTGTTAACCCTTGTGGAAACCCACTCGCCAAACTTGCCCATTCCGACTCTTCTACCCTGTAGATAAATGTTTCAGAAAACCCACACGTTGATAAATTAGACACTTGTGCAACACTTGAGTATCTTTATTGAGGAAATGTTTTGCTACACAATGGCTTCATCAGTCCTGTCTACGGTATATAAGCCGCTTCTTCGGGTATATACTGCATTCTTTTGAAGACTGATGCACTGATTACATCAAACTCCTTCTGATCTTCACCATTTTTCTTTGTATAGGACTGATGAAACCACTGTGTGCATTGTGTCCCCCTGGAGGCAGAGCTGCCATACGGTGTGGCTGCTGTGCATTGTGTTTCCCTGGCGACAGAGCTGCCATACGGTGTGGCTGCTGTGCATTGTGTTTTCCTGGAGGCAGAGCTGCTATACGGTGTGGCTGCTGTGCATTGTGTTTTCCTGGAGGCAGAGCTGCTATACGGTGTGGCTGCTGTGCATTGTGTTTTCCTGGAGGCAGAGCTGCTATACGGTGTGGCTGTTATGCATTGTGTCCCCCTGGAGGCAGAGCTGCTATACGGTGTGGCTGCTGTGCATTGTGTCCCCCTGGAGGCAGAGCTGTCATACGGTGTGGCTGCTGTGCATTGTGTTTCCCTGGAGACAGAGCTGCCATACGGTGTGGCTGCTGTGCATTGTGTCCCCCTGGAGGCAGAGCTGCTATACGGTGTGGCTGCTGTGCATTGTCCCCCCCTGGAGGCAGAGCTGCTATACGGTGTGGCTGCTGTGCATTGTGTCTCCCTGGAGGCAGAGCTGCTATACGTGTGGCTGCTGTGCATTGTCCCCCCCTGGAGGCAGAGCTGCTATACGGTGTGGCTGCTGTGCATTGTGTCCCCCTGGAGGCAGAGCTGCTATACGGTGTGGCTGCTGTGCATTGTGTCCCCCTGGAGGCAGAGCTGCTATACGGTGTGGCTGCTGTGCATTGTCCCCCTGGAGGCAGAGCTGCCATACGGTGTGGCTGCTGTGCATTGTGTCCCCCTGGAGGCAGAGCTGCTATACGGTGTGGCTGCTGTGCATTGTGTTCCCCTGGAGGCAGAGCTGCCATACGGTGTGGCTGCTGTGCATTGTGTCCCCCTGGAGGCAGAGCTGCCATACGGTGTGGCTGCTGTGCATTGTGTCCCTCTGGAGGCAATGCTGTGCATTGTTCCACTGGAGACAGAGCTTCTACATCTGTCACCTCCTCAATTAGTTCTCGTACCTGGCTTCGACTGTTTCTTATTCTCTCCTTGTTCCCTTTGCTGCAACTTTGTTTCGGTCGAGGTACACACGATGATATTAGTGATAACAGTGGTTTTCATCCCAAGAGTCGATCGTGTGCTATTTGTGATGCAGTGGTCAGTTTGACCGGTATTTTGTTTCTTGCGTACTTTTCAGCTCTGAAAATTTGTCACCTCATCATGTTATGAATCTCCCTTTCATCCACTGTCAGTATCTCATCAGTTGTCGTCCCTTCAGCCTCTTGGAGACCATGGATAATCAGCCTCCTGAAGGCTATGGATAATCAGCCTTGAAGGCCATGGATAATCAGCTTTGAAGGCCATGGATAATCAGCCTCCTGAAGGCCATGGATAATCAGTGACTGCCGCCTCTCCTCCCATTTTCTTTCTCCAGAATTCATTGTCTTTTATTATCAGTTCCTTTGCTGTTTCCCATATCATCTCCTCCACCTCAGTTTCCTAGAGTATTTCTTGAATAGACTTCCTTGCTTCCTCTGACCTCCCTTCTGACTCTACCCTTGTTGTATTCGGTACTATCTACGTCTCGCACCTTACTTTACTCTCGGTGCCCCGTGGCCTGATCGCTTCACACGGCTAGGGTCAGCGTTCGATTCCCAGCGCGGGAAGAAACATTGGGTTTATTTCTTTACACCGGTTGTCTATGTTCACCCATCAGTAAATTAGGTACGTAGGAGTTAGTCGACTGGTGTGGGTCGCATCCTGGAAAAATGACCTAATTTGCCCGAAATGCTCAGCATAACAAGGGGCTTTTTATATAGTAGTATATCATTGATGTCAGCTAGACGTGTATACCTTGTACATGTACTTGTAGTAAATAAAGATATTATTATTATTATATTATTTGAGAGCTTTCTAAGTATTATTAAATGGTGGGTTTTATTTATTTACCACTAGGAGTTTCTCATTTTTATTTTGTACTCTTGTCCCTAATTTTTTTTTTTTTAGTATTTTGAGTTAGTTTTCATAACTTGAGTGTCTTTTGCCAATATTGCCAGTCCTACTCTGTCTCTTCTCTACACTGAGTAATTTCTCTCAAGTATACCTCATATTAAATACGTTTTTCCAGTTTGGTTTAAGTTAGACAAACTATTAGGTTTCTTTTAATTTATAATATCCTTAAGGTCTCTTCTTATGTATATTAGTGTATAAATCTTCAGATATATATTATTATCACCGTTGTCTTTTATCCCATTTGTTTCGACATGATTTTCATGTATCCTGTGGTCGTTTGTTTGACAAACCATTTGATGGGTTTGTATTTTAAAAGTTTGGCTTATTTTGCATACATCTGGGTTGCAGATTCCGAATGTTAGATCACTGGGTCCATACACTCGCATATTCCTTGTCGGAGTTCATAGGTTCGAACCTAAAGTGTTACACATTCAACTATCACGTAAGGTTTCTTCACCTCATGATGTAGACCTTTACTTTCAGTGTATGCAAAACAAAATAGTATGTTATCAAATAAAAAAAAAGTGGAAAAATTGTATATTTATTGAATTATTATTATTATAATCAAAAGAAGCGCTAAACCACAGGGGTCATACAGCGCTGCAGGGATAGTAGGATGCAGGAAGAATGGATTGTAAGAGGGAGAGGGATGATTAGTAGGGGGTATAGAGTGTAGTAGGGTAGTGGATAGTGCAAGGATAGAGTATAGCAAGAGATCGAGGTAGAAGGGACTGAGGGGAGTGTTAGAAATATAATCTTCAGAGTTTGTGTAGTAAGTCAGTTTCTGTCAAAAAGTCAATGAGAGAGTCAGGATTAAAGGAGGGTCCATCAGCAAGAAGGGAAGGTAAAGAAAGGGCCGTAGAGCGAAGACGTCGTTGGAGGTAAATTCTGTGCTCGTTGATAGAGTGGGCAGTCCAACAGAATATGTCGAACAGACACTAGAACCTGACAATGCTCACAGAGAGGGACAGGGAGCCTCTCCATGAGATACCCGTGAGTAAGACGAGTGTGGCCGATGCCGGGAGAGTGTAGTCTCCCAAACTCAACATTGGTGACAAGAAGAAGGCCAGAAACCTATACTCGGTTTAATAGAATGAAGTTTGTTATTTAGCAGGTCAGACCAGCGTTGTTGCCAACGGGTGCGAAGGTGGGTAGCAATGACCGCAAAATAGTCCGTGAATGGAACACCTCTATATGAAACTGGAAGGTCATGTACAATAGGCAGGTCATTTATAGTAGTTTGCTGAGTGCATATTTTGAAAGTCAAAGTCCTTTAACCTTGATAACAATTCCTTAAGGTGTTTAGTCACTTAGTCTTGGTTTTAAAAACAAACATTTTACAAAAGGCGTTCAATCCCTTAGCTTTGATTAACCATAAACTATTTGAATTATATACACTTTTATACAGATAATTGGTACATATTTGGTGTAGCAAGAGCTACTAGGTTCCCTGCTGTCATCATCTGTTAATTCAGGTATATTGTGTTACTCTGGTTACAGTAAAGTCAATCTAGTGTATAGTTTTGTCCTCTCACATTCTGTGAGGTAGATACGGTAGGCTTCGATAAAGAGAGTTGCTAAATGCTTACAGCTAAGCTGAAGTAGATCGAAGAAGGACCATGTCAAGAATAGCATGTCTGTTTTGAAGACTGTAAGCTTTAGCTAGGAGGTGCAGGTACTCTCAACCTAAAAGATATATTCTGCAGTGCCTGATAAGATGTAACAGTAGAGGATGTTGAAATATTGATGAGAATTATCTCTAGTACAAAATATTTAGGATCTAACTCTTTGATTCCAAGGGGTTTAGCGCTTCTTTTGATTATAATAATAATTAAGGGGTTTAGAGGTCTAAAAGTCATACACTATTAAAGAATAAATAGGTACAATATAGTGAGTGGAATAACACAAATAAGCCGCGCATAAGAGAAAGAAACTAGTGGCGATGTTTCGGTCAGACTTGGAGCATTAACTAGCCACACAAGCATGAAGGTTGAGTCGTCAGGAACTGCCACCTGACACCGGTCTTCATACAAAGAATTCTTCAATACTTGTCCTACCTTTGGACGAAGACCTTACACTAGTGGATGGTTACCCTGTGATGCCGCCTCCTGCTTCCACTCACCTGACTGCAGTATATAAGCCACTTCTCCGGCCAAATGCTGTATTTTCTACAAGACTGATGGACTGAACATATCGATTACAGGCTGAGGGACTGATTACCTCAAACTCCTCTCCTTACACCTTTCTTGTTTGTATTGGACTGATGAAGCCACTGTGTGGCGAAACGTTTCCTCAATAAAGATTCCCATATATTGTATAAGTTTCTTATGTTCTTATGACCAAAAATACAGGAAAGACAAAACACACCTAGGCAGAAGGAAAGACAAAGAAAATATAGGAAAGGAGAAATGGAGATAAAGATCAGGTCAAGTCTTAAGTGTTCCGATGTTTGAAACATTTGACAATGTTATGGTAAAGGAAGGCATCTACAGAAACAGCCACGACTAAGATTCATACAAGGAAAGTTGTGTTTAAGAGATGCTTCAACAAGACGGTTACCTCTTCTCCTTTCCTTTATTGTCTTTGCTTTTCCTTTCTTCTGCCTAGGCGAGTTCTGTCTTTGAGTCCCCCCTTCCTGTTGCACAGGAATGGTATACAATCCTACAAGATGAAGAATTAGAGACGTGCAACATCTGGGTATCTTTATTTGTAGACGTTTCACCAACTAGTGGCTATATCAATACAATACAAGGACATGATGTGAAGAGTATGGAATTATATACAAAAGATGAGGTAATCTGTCCCTCAGTCTTGGAGTTGAAGAGCACCGTAGTCTTGAAGACTGTGAAGCACAGTATCTAAGGTATCTTATCTTAGATACAAAATGCCCTGCATACTAGGGGCTTTTGGCATGTACACCTCATGTAATCTCAATAACCAAATGTAATTCTTTGTATCATGTCCAAATAAAAATTATTATTATTATTATTATTATTACTGTGCTGGTATCTAAGCTTAGATACCGGCGTCAGGTGAGGGACGCGCAACGGACAAAAGCAGTGTCACCGGTGGGCGGGATTTCCCAGTAGGTCATACCTAAGGGATGGGCCAGTAGTAGGCAAGGTTGTGGAGACGTCCTCTGTACCAGGGTTCCATGATGTTGCGGTGCCTGACAAGTTGTACATGAATGGTATACAAAAGGGTGGTCCAACTATGGCCCGTGGGACACAAGTGGCCCGCGAGCATTCGTATTAATATATTTATTGAATTTTCTTCTATAAAAAAAAATAAGTAGTATCTGTGAGGCTAAGGTTGTGAAATAATACTAGGTTACTAGAATGACTACGTTACAGTAGAGTAAGAATCCCACTCCATGACCAAGATTAGTACAGAGTATCCTGTGGCCTGGTGGCTAAAGCTCTCGTTTCACACACGGAGGGCCCGGGTTCGATTCCCGGCGTGGTGGAAACATTTCGACGCGTTTCCTTACACCTGTTGTCCTGTTCACCTAGCAGCAAATAGGTACCTGGCTGGTGTGGGTCGCATCCTGGGGGACAAGATTAAGGACCCCAATGGAAATAAGACAGACAGTCCTCGATGACGCACTGACTTTCTTGGGTTATCCTGGGTGGCTAACCTTTTGGGGTTAAAAAATCTGAACAAAATCTTAAGTGTGGTTCCCCACAGCCAGCTGTACGGGACGCGATGCGTCAGTGTGCGTGCCTCTGCGCTATACCTGCGTCAGTGTGCGTGCCTCTGCGCTATACCTGCGTCACATAGCATCTCTAACACTACCCTTCACAATGAACACACAAGAAACTTTCTTGAGGTGAACACAGTGTTTAATATGAAATGGGAGGAAGAATTTTTTTTCATAGAAAATAATGGAAAATTATTGTATTTTGTATGTCAAAAGACAGCTTCTGTTACGAAAAAAATGTCAGGCGTTATTATGAGAGTGTACAGCACACTATGCCGAGTATGTGGGAAAATCCCGCAGATATTTTCATGAGCCTAAACAGAAGGATGTGTTAAGTAACTTTGGGAAACCTTAGACAGCGAGTCTTGCACCATCATATCAAGTTGTTATGATGCTTATGAAAAACAGGAAAATTTGAAAGTTTCATTATCTCATCAAACAGTTGCAAGAAGAGTAAATGAACTTAATAAACATGTTTCTTTAAAACTGAGAGATATAATAGAACACTGCAAATACTTTTCATTGGCTTTAAACGAGAGTACAGACATCAGTAACACAAGTCAGTTGCTCATATTCACACGTTCTGTAGATGAGGATCTCATGGTACATAAAGAGCTAGGCTCTGGTGACCAAGCGACCACACCATTACCTGGAGTTTACCTGGAGAGGGTTTCCAGGGTCAACCAGGCTGTTACTGCTGGTCGCACGTAAACCGACGTACGAACCACACCCTGGCTGATCAGGTACTGACTTTAGGTGCTTGTCCATTGCCTTCTTGAAGACAGCCAGGGGTCTATTGGTAATCTCCCTTATGTATGCTGGGAGGTAGTTGAACAGTCTTCGGCCCCTGACACTTACTGTGTTGTCTCTTAGTGTACTCGTGGTGCCCCTACTTTTCATTAGGGGGATGTTTCATCTGCTGAGTCTTTAGCTTTCGTAGGGAGTGATTTTCGTGTGCAAGTTTGGTATTAATCCTTCTAGGATTTTCCAAGTGTATATTATCATGTATCTTTCTCGCCTGCGTTTCAGGGAATACAAATCAAGGAACTTAAACCATTCCCAGTAATTTAGGTGCTTTATTGTACTTATGTGTGCCATGAAAGTTCTCTGTACATTCTCCAGGTCAGCAATTTCGCCTGCCTTGAAGTGGGCAGTTAGTGTACAGCAGTATTCCAGCCTAGATAGAACAATAAATTTGGGGAGAATCATCATGGGCTTGGCGTCCCTGGTTTTGAAGGTTCTCATTATCCCTCCTATAATTTTTCTAGCAGATGAGATAGATACATTGTTGTGGTGTTTGAAGCTGAGATCCTTTGACATTATCACTCCCAGGTCCTTCACATTAGTTTTTCGCTCTATTGTGTGGTTACAATTTGTTGTATGCCCTGATACAGTTTTAAGTTCCTCAAGTTTCTCATATCTGAGTAGTTGAAATGAAACATTTCAGGCCATCAACTTGAAAACAAGAATGGTACTGGTGTAGGCTTACCGACCCACTCTATGAAGGTGACTCGAAGTCTGTTGACTGATGCTTGCTATGGTGGGTTACTTGACCATTTCGTTTCACAATATCTTCAAACCCCATGAGACTTCACCAAAAATACGAATTTCTTATATTGTATGAAAATATATAAGGACAATGATTTATATTCGGAACAATCTCTCACATCACTCACACAGTAGGAAATTCGTTCAGCTAACCAAGTGGCAACTGGCTTCCAGGTGTCTGCAACTTTAGTGTGGCTCATGCTGTGAGATCAGCTTACATAACTGATACTCGGTTTGCAATATAATCTCCTTGCTTTGTTTTTGCAGTATTTAGTTATTACTAAATACTGGCATAGATAGAAGAGAAGTAGACAAGTTTAAACATTATGTCAATACAGATAACCTTTAAAGACATAGCTCAACCTATTAATCTCAGTGGATTACTTACGCAGTTCACCAGGTCAACAACATTAGTTCCCGCCTGGAAAGCTAGGCGGCACTGATGTACAAACCCTAAGTGAGGAGGCGAGCCACCACTCGTCTAACACTACCAAAAGATATGACAGAAATTATATAATGCTTGGACCTGTTATTCACACTACATGTAGTTTATGTATTAATATTGGTAGAATTACAGACAATATGTTAAGTAAAAGGACATAAATGCCTCTGTGTCCATGTATTGTTTGTAACGGCTTGACAAAGCTCCTGGAGAGCGAAACGTTGCTACAATAAAATGTCACAATAGTTGCATTTGTGTCCTTTTACAAAACATGTGGTTTATATTGAGGGAACCAGAACTATAGTTCCCGATCGTACAGGAAGGCAATCATACATTTGGTAATAAAATATGTCAGGCTGAGTTGATAGATTACGATAGGATGATGAGGATAACACAGTGAGAAGGAGGATGATGATGAGGATAACACAAGGGCAGGAAGGAGGTAACTGCTGTGCTCCGTAAGCCAGGAAGTAGGGGACGAGGGAAGAGTTAAGACTGAACTTGCCAGTCAATAACGGTGTAGGGGACGAGGGAAGAGTTAAGACTGAACTTGCCAGTCAATAACGGTGTAGGGGACGAGGGAAGAGTTAAGACTGAACTTGCCAGTCAATAACAGTGTAGGGGACGAGGGAAGAGTTAAGACTGAACTTGCCAGTCAATAACGGTGTAGGGGACGAGGGAAGAGTTAAGACTGAACTTGCCAGTCAATAACAGTGTAGGGGATGAGGGAAGAGTTAAGACTGAACTTGCCAGTCAATAACAGTGTAGGGGACGAGGGAAGAGTTAAGACTGAACTTGCCAGTCAATAACAGTGTAGGGATGAGGGAAGAGTTAAGACTGAACTTGCCAGTCAATAACAGTGTAGGGGACGAGGGAAGAGTTAAGACTGAACTTGCCAGTCAATAACGGTGTAGGGGACGAGGGAAGAGTTAAGACTGAACTTGCCAGTCAATAACAGTGTAGGGGATGAGGGAAGAGTTAAGACTGAACTTGCCAGTCAATAACAGTGTAGGGACGAGGGAAGAGTTAAGACTGAACTTGCCAGTCAATAACAGTGTAGGGGATGAGGGAAGAGTTAACACTGAGCTTGCCAGTCAATAACAGTGTAGGGGACGAGGGAAGAGTTAAGACTGAACTTGCCAGTCAATAACGGTGTAGGGACGAGGGAAGAGTTAAGACTGAACTTGCCAGTCAATAACAGTGTAGGGGATGAGGGAAGAGTTAAGACTGAACTTGCCAGTCAATAACAGTGTAGGGGACGAGGGAAGAGTTAAGACTGAACTTGCCAGTCAATAACAGTGTAGGGGATGAGGGAAGAGTTAAGACTGAACTTGCCAGTCAATAAGTGTAGGGACGAGGAAGAGTTAAGACTGAACTTGCCAGTCAATAACAGTGTAGGGACGAGGGAAGAGTTAACACTGAGCTTCCAGTCAATAACAGTGTAGGGGACGAGGAAGAGTTAAGACTGAACTTGCCAGTCAATAACGGTGTAGGGATGAGGAAGAGTTAAGACTGAACTTGCCAGTCAATAACAGTGTAGGGGATGAGGGAAGAGTTAAGACTGAACTTGCCAGTCAATAACAGTGTAGGGGATGAGGGAAGAGTTAAGACTGAACTTGCCAGTCAATAACGGTGTAGGGGACGAGGGAAGAGTTAAGACTGAACTTGCCAGTCAATAACAGTGTAGGGGATGAGGGAAGAGTTAAGACTGAACTTGCCAGTCAATAACAGTGTAGGGACGAGGGAAGAGTTAACACTGACTTGCCAGTCAATAACAGTGTAGGGGACTGAGGAAGAGTTAAGACTGAACTTGCCGTCAATAACAGTGTAGGGGACGAGGGAAGAGTTAAGACTGAACTTGCCAGTCAATAACAGTGTAGGGGACGAGGGAAGAGTTATGACTGAGCTTGCCAGTCAATAACGGTGTTGAAGGGTGTTTGGAAGAACCACATTGGTCCATTAACTTTATCACAAGATGCAATAGTATAATCAGTGGATAGATGGTTATCTGTGGAACACCTGTGACTGAAGCAAGGACCCTTCAACACACAGTTCAGTCTGAAGCAAGGACCCTTCAACACACAGTTCAGTCTGAAGCAAGGACCCTTCAACACAGTTCAGTCTGAAGCAAGGACCCTTCAACACACAGTTCAGTCTGAAGCAAGGACCCTTCAACACATAGTTCAGTCTGAAGCAAGGACCCTTCAACACATAGTTCAGTCTGAAGCAAGGACCCTTCAACACATAGTTCAGTCTGAAGCAAGGACCCTTCAACACATAGTTCAGTCTGAAGCAAGGACCCTTCAACACACAGTTCAGACTGAAGCAAGGACCCTTCAACACATAGTTCAGTCTGAAGCAAGAACCCTTCAACACACAGTTCAGACTGAAGCAAGGACCCTTCAACACACAGTTCAGTCTGAAGCAAGGACCCTTCAACACACAGTTCAGACTGAAGCAAGGACCCTTCAACACACAGTTCAGTCTGAAGCAAGGACCCTTCAACACACAGTTCAGTCTGAAGCAAGGACCCTTCAACACACAGTTCAGTCTGAAGCAAGGACCCTTCAACACATAGTTCAGTGTGAAGCAAGGACCCTTCAACACATAGTTCAGTCTGAAGCAAGGACCCTTCAACACACAGTTCAGACTGAAGCAAGGACCCTTCAACACACAGTTCAGTCTGAAGCAAGGACCCTTCAACACACAGTTCAGACTGAAGCAAGGACCCTTCAACACACAGTTCAGTCTGAAGCAAGGACCCTTCAACACACAGTTCAGACTGAAGCAATGACCCTTCAACACAGTTCAGACTGAAGCAAGGACCCTTCAACACACTTCGGTCTGAAGCAGGGACCCTTCAACACACAGTTCAGACTGAAGCAAAGACCCTTCAACACACAGTTCAGTCTGAAGCAAGGACCCTTCAACACACAGTTCAGACTGAAGCAAGGACCCTTCAACACACAGTTCAGTCTGAAGCAAGGACCCTTCAACACACAGTTCAGACTGAAGCAAAGACCCTTCAACACACAGTTCAGTCTGAAGCAAGGACCCTTCAACACACAGTTCAGACTGAAGCAAGGACCCTTCAACACACAGTTCAGACTGAAGCAAGGACCCTTCAACACACAGTTCAGTCTGAAGCAAGGACTCTTCAACACACAGTTCAGACTGAAGCAAAGACCCTTCAACACACAGTTCAGACTGAAGCAAGGACCCTTCAACACACAGTTCAGTCTGAAGCAAGGACCCTTCAACACACAGTTCAGACTGAAGCAAAGACCCTTCAACACAGTTCAGCTGAAGCAAGGACCTTCAACACAGTTCAGCTGAAGCAAGGACCCTTCAACACACAGTTCAGTCTGAAGCAAGGACCCTTCAACACACAGTTCAGTCTGAAGCAAGGACCCTTCAACACATAGTTCAGACTGAAGCAAAGACCCTTCAACACACAGTTCAGACTGAAGCAAGGACCCTTCAACACACAGTTCAGTCTGAAGCAAGGACCCTTCAACACACAGTTCGTCCTGTTGGATGTGCAGGTCTTCCATCCTGATTGTCTCTAAGCCTGGTGCCAGTGATAAAGCGAAGTGCTCTGTTCTGGACTCTTTGAAGCTGTAGCATGTTGGATTTAGTTGTTAGTGACATGGGTACACAAGGGTATTCAAGCAAAGGTCTTATCATCATCTTGTAAAGGTGCTTCTTGATGTGGGAGGCGGCTTCTTTGAATCTGAATAACTGACTGAGGCGGATTTTTGCTAGGTTCACCATTTTGGTGATGTGAGATGTGGAGTGGAGCAATCTGTCGATCTCGTAACCCAGGATCTTGTTTGGGTTTCTAATAGCGATACGTCTACCTCTGATGGAGAGGCCTCCTTTGTCTTCTATGGTTGATGCAAAACAGCCGATGGTGCTGATGAGGACTTTATCTGGGGTAGAAGTGATTCTCCATTTTTTCTCCCAGTTAGCTGTTCTTCGTAGTTCCGCATTCATTTTCTCTATTACTCTCTTATGCTTGTTTATACCTATGTGGGGATGGATGATACTACTTGGATAACATCATCTACAAATTGAATGATGATGGTATCATTGAATTCAGGCTGGTCATTTACATATATATTGAATAGTATAGGGCTGAGGCACGAGCCCTGTGGTACTCCAGCTGTCGGTGTGAAAGGTGCTGCTGACTTTCCATTGGAGGTGGGGATGATGATTCTGCCTGTTAAGAAGTTGTATATTAGCCTGAGAAAGATCCAGCTGTGGTCCTGGAGGTCTGCAAATTTGAACATGAGGCCGTCGTGCCACAGACTGTCAAAGGCTTTGTGTACGTCTCTAGTTGCAATTAAGGCCAAGTTCCCTTGTTTCCTCAGGCTGTCCACCGCATCAAAGATGATATTTATAGCATGTTGAGTTCCGCGGTGGGACCTGAAGCCAAATTGCTTTTCAGTGAAGAGGTAGTTGAATTCCATGTGGTAGTTCAGCCTGTTGGAGATGATTTTTTCGAAGACTTTGCCAGTGACTTCCAGTAGGGAGATGAGTCTGTAAATCTCTGGTTTCCGTTTGTCCTTATTGGGTTTGGCGATGAAAATCATCTTTGTTGTCTTAAATGGCACTGGGAAGTGTCCAGACGCCAAGACGGCATTAAAGACATTTACCAGAGACATCTTGCAGTTGCGGGTAGGTACGTACTTTAATTGTTTTGTTGTTATGCCTGAGGGGCCAGGGGCCTCATTTCTCGTTCGGCCAGGGACTTGGGTCATCTCCCTGAGACTAATTGGTCTGTTGAGAGGGTGTTCGTTTACGAGGAAGATGTATCAATTAATGGTATTGGGTGGAAGTCTTCCCAGTTTTCGTCCCGCCATTGATTGACCCACTGGTAGTGGTTATTGTTAAATCTTCTACCATCATTGTGCGAGAGAATATTCTCCCACACCTCACCCATCAGCTTGGAAGAGAGACGGAAATTGAAGACGTGTAAGGCTTGTTATTTAGTTGCATTCCTCTTCAAGGAAACAAGGGCCGGAGATAAGTAGAACTCTCAGAAAGAAGCCAATACAGACTCACCTTTTATTGTGAGTGTCATGGTGTGACTAGAAGCGTATAAGATCACCCCTGTTGGGTAATTTTCTATACACTTTGAAGAGAGAGTTGTCGCTGTAGGGAGACTTGCATAGGACATCGTGGAAAGGAAGCTTGCCAGTGTAAACTTCATTGATGGCTTGACATATCAATGCTGTCAAGACGACTAATGATTGTATCCTGCATCTCGGCTTCAGTAGAACAAACCCTCTGCCTCTTGCTGCCTCTAAAACAAAAGCATTTTCCATGAACTTGGTGTTTGAAAATCACAATCTTACCTTCCCTAGTGGTTTCTAATGCAGTGTTCTTGATGGCCCCACAAGAAAGAGATTCACTGTTTCCATAGCAGTCTTTTGGACCTTCCACATTTTCAGTTTTAGCTCTTTCATCCCCACCAGCTTGCAGTCGTTGGCAGACTGGTCTCATCTGTGGCTGATCTCCCTTGCTTTTTATAATCAAAACTCATATACTGATCTCTATACGAATTTTCACATTCTTCTGAGTCATATTTCTCTCCTGGCCTCCTCCAGCTCAAACTTTACTGGCTGATTCAGCTGATTCATAGAATAAATAGTTGGTTTACCCAAAACTGAATGTTCACTATGCACGTCCTCACAGGATGCAGGTCAGCGTGTTACTGGTACAGGTCAGCTCTTTACTGATACAGGTCAGCGTGTTACTGGTACAGGTCAGCTCTTTACTGATACAGGTCAGCGTGTTACTGATACAGGTCAGCGTGTTACTGATACAGGTCAGCTCTTTACTGATACAGGTCAGCCTTTCTATAGTCTTCTGATACAGGTCAGTCTTACTTACGTCAACTTACGATACAGGTCAGCTTTTCGTAGTCGCTTTTACTGATACAGGTCAGCTCTTTACTGATACAGGTCAGCTCTTTACTGATACAGGTCAGCTCTTTACTGATACAGGTCAGCGTGTTACTGATTCAAGTTTCATAAATTCAAATTTAGCAAGGATTTAGAAAATTACTGATTTGGAATTAGAGTTGTAAATTAGAGAAACAATCTGTTAAGTAGATTGATGAAAACTAACACCTTGGGTATTCTCGAAAATAGAATAAATATGAGAGCGAAAAGTGCTGGGTTTGAGATGGACCTGCATTGTATAGGTCTGTAGAAATAAATGGTATAAAATACCGACACAATGGAAAAATAAACACATAAGCAGTATAATGTGATCCTTTATTGACAACGTTTCGCCCACGCAGTGGGCTTTATCGAGTCACAGACAGATCTACCTGGAAAATGAGCAACATGGAGATATATATAGGGTACAGTCAGGTGGAGAATGCTGGGTCAGGTGGAGAAAGGTGCATGTGAGTCTTAAAAGTAGTGTGATAGTTAAAAACATAGTGTGACTTAAAGGACCTGCAGTGTACCATTCTTGAGTTCTAGGTGGGATAGCGTTGAAGAAGTTTCTTGGCAATAGGTTCAGCTATGTTGTAGAAGCCGTTGTTCTGGTTGAAGTTGTTGGATATACAGATGAGTGATGATTCTAGGATTCTTCGGTATTGCGTGTTGTCTTCTCTGGCGATGAGTCTTGAGTTTCTGTAGTTGATTAAATGGTTGTGTAAATTCTGGTGTTGAACACAGATTTTCTTGAGTCGTCAGATCTGCCTGCGTACTGGTGTTCTGAAATGCGTGTTTGTAGGTCTCTGATGTTTCGCCAACGTATAATTTGCTGCAGCCATTACAAGGGATTGTGTATACCCTCCGTGGATTGAAGCTTTTCCTGTCTGTTACTGGTAATGTCCTTAATGGTGGTGGAGGGAGGTGGATACTGAATGAGGTCTTAGAAAAATGTTGGAAACTTGTTTGGAAATGGAGTTGGTGGGAAGGACTATGTATCTCTTCTCAGCAGTGTCTTCTCTGGGTGTGTTGAAGATGTTTAATGCCCGTCGTCTGCAGTCTCTAATGAAGTGACGAGGATAGTGAAGTTTGGAAAAACTTGTTCAATGAGGGAGCATTCTTCTTCAAGGAACTCACTGCTGCAGATTCTGAGTGCGCGCAGGAAAAAGCCTATAATTACACCACGTTTAATTTTGGTGTCGTGGTGAGAGTAGAAGTTGAGAAGATCGTGTTGATTGGTAGGTTTTCGATAGACTTTAAAACGAAGTTCATGGTCAGCTTTGCAGAGAAGAACATCAAGGAAAGGAAGAGTGTTGTCGACTTCTTCTTCTAGTGTAAACTGGATTGATGGCTCAACCTGGTTGAGTTCGTGTTGGAGAGCTTGAACGTTGAAGCGTCTGGGAGTTATGATGAGAATGTCGTCAACATAACGAAGCCAGGTGACAGAAGAGGGAATAATAGTGGAAAATCGCTCGGCTTCCAAATGTTCCATATATAGGTTCGCAAGGACGGCACTAAGTGGCGATCCCATATGTAGTCCAAAAGTTTGCTGAAAGAGTTGGTTTTCGAAAGAGAAACATGTAAAGCCCACACATAGTTCAACAAGGTCGATGAAATCGCTGGCTGGAAGAGGAAGATCAAGCGAGTCGTCAATTTTCCTGCGCAAGAGATCGATAGCTTGTGTAGTAGGTACTTTGGTGAATAGGGATGTTACATCAAGGCTGGAGAGTTTCTTGTTTCTGATGTTGATGTTGCGAATGCGATTGAGAAGGTCACCAGAGTGTTTGAGATGTGCTGGACTGATGGTGCCCAAAAGTTTGGAGAGGTGTTTAGCGAGAATTCCTGAGATTTGGTGGGGAGCACTGCCTATTCCCGAGGATATGGGCCTCAATGGGATACCTGGTTTGTGAGTTTTTGGCAGACCGTACATTCTGGCAGGTCTGGGGTTGCTGGGAATGGTGTGTAGAAGTTTCTTTCCTAGTTCTGATTCCCTCAGAATGCGGCGAGTCTTGTGAAGAAATGTTTTGGTGAGGTTGTCCACTTGATTAGTAGTGAGAGGTTTGTAGGTATCTGGGTCATTAAGTAGATTAAGCATTTTGTTCCTGTAATCGTCAGTGTTCAAGATTACGACACCACCTCCTTTATCAGCGGTGGTAACCCTGATGGTTACCATCAATTGTAGGCAAATTACTAGAGTCGATTATAGCTGATAACATAAAAGCCATCTCGATAGGCATAATTTGATTAATGATACTCAGCATGGATTCACCAGGGGCCGTTCCTGCCTAACTAATTTGTTAACTTTTTCAGTGGGGCTTTTGAGGCAGTTGATAATGATAAAGAATTCGATATCGTTTATTTGGATTTTAGTAAGGCTTTTGATAGAGTACCCATCAGAGACTGTTAAAGAAGTGGCTGCTCATGGCATTGGGGAAAAGTGTTGTCATGGATCGAGTCATGGCTCACCAATAGGAAGCAGAGGTGTGCATAAATGGGGTTAAATCAGGTGGGGATCTGTAACAAGTGGCGTTCCTCAGGGATCGGTTTTGGGCCCGTTGTTGTTTATAATATATATAAATGACCTTGACGAGGGGAAATTTCTAGTGATATGAGCAAATTCGCTGATGACACGAAGATAGGTAGGATAATCGATTCAGACGTAGATGTCAGTGAACTACAGGAGGATTTAGACAAACTCAATTCCTGGTCAGAAAAATGGCAGATGCAGTTCAATGTAGATAAATGCAAAGTTCTAAAGCTCGGGAGTGTCCATAACCCAAGCACTTATAAGTTAAATAACGTAGAACTTAGCCATACAGATTCGTAGAAGGACTTGGGGGTGATGGTGAGCAGCAACCTTAAACCAAGACAGCAGTGCCTAAGCGTACGTAATAAGGCAAATAGATTACTGGGATTTATATCAAGAAGTGTTAGCAACAGAAGTCCAGACGTTATATTACAGCTTTATACATCATTAGTAAGGCCTCACCTAGATTACGCAGCTCAGTTCTGGTCTCCATATTACAGAATGGACATAAATTCGTTAGAAAACATTCAGCGTAGAATGACTAAATTAATACATAGCATTAGAAATCTTCCTTACGAAGAAAGATTGAAGACTTAAATTACATTCACTTGTAAGACGTAGAATGAGGGGAGACATGATCGAGGTATACAAGTGGAAAATGGGTATTAACAAAGGGGATATAAATAAGGTCTTGAGGGTATCTCTCCAGAGAGAACCCGCAATAATGGATTCAAGTTAGATAAGTTTAGATTTAGAAAGGATATAGGAAAGTATTGGTTTGGAAATAGGGTAGTTGATGAATGGAACAGTCTGCCTAGTAGGGTTATTGAAGCAAGGACCTTGGGTAGTTTTAAATTTAGGTTGATAAATTCATGAGTGAAAGGGGTTGGATTTGAGTGGGAATTGCACATGAGTAAATAAAATTATCAAAGCTTATTTTTTGGGTAGCATTGAAAATTAGGTTGAACAAATATTCTGTTGGTGGGATGGAATGTGAAGGACCTGCCTAGAATGGGCCAACAGGCCTGCTGCAGTGTTCCTCCTTTCTTATGTTCTTATGTTCTTATGTTAAAGTTTTAAGTGCAATGATGTAACGTCGAGGTATGACTGGGGTACTGTGTGTTGAGATGGCTGCTGAGATGATGCTGATAAAGGAGGTGGTGTCGAATCTTGAACACTGACGATTACAGGAACAAAATGCTTAATCTACTTAATGACCCAGATACCTACAAACCTCTCACTACTAATCAAGTGGACAACCTCACCAAAAACATTTCTTCACAAGACTGCCGCATTCTGAGGGAATCAGAACTAGGAAAGAAACTTCTACACCATTCCCAGCAACCCCAGACCTGCCAGAATGTGGTCTGCCAAAAACTCACAAACCAGGTATCCCATTGAGGCCCATATCCTCGGAATAGGCAGTGCTCCCCACCAAATCTCAGGAATTCTCGCTAAACACCTCTCCAAACTTTGGGCACCATCAGTCCAGCACATCTCAAACACTCTGGTGACCTTCTCAATCGCTACGCAACATTAACATCAGAAACAAGAAACTCTCGCCTTGATGTAACATCCCTATTCACCAAAGTACCTACTACACAAGCTATCGATCTCTTGGCAGGAAAATTGACGACTCGCTTGATCTTCCTCTTCCAGCCAGCATTTCATCGACCTTGTTGAACTATTGTGGGCTTTACATGTTTCTCTTTCGAAACCAACTCTTTCAGCAAACTTTTGACTACATATGGGATCGCCACTTAGTGCCGTCCTTGCGAACCTATATATGGAACATTTGGAAGCCGGCGATTTTCCACTATTATTCCCTCTTCTGTCACCTGGCTTCGTTATGTTGGACATTCTCATCATAACTCCCAGCGCTTCAGCGTTCAAGCTCTCCAACACGAACTCAACCAGGTTGAGCCATCAATCCAGTTTACACTAGAAGAAGAAGTCGACAACACTCTTCCTTTCCTTTGATGTTCTTCTCTGCAAAGCTGACCATGAACGTTTTTAAAATCTATGAAAACCTCCAATCAACACGATCTTCTCAACTTCTACTCTCCACGACACCAAAATTAAACGTGGTGTAATTATAGGCTTTTCCTGCGCGCACCAGAATCTGCAGAGTGGTTCCTTGAAGAAGAATGCTCCCTCATTGAACAAGTTTTTTTCCCAAAACCCCTATCCTCGTCACTTCATTAGAGACTGCAGCGACGGGCATTAAACATCTTCAACACACCCGAGGGAAAACACTGCTGAGAAGAGATCATAGTCCTTCCCACCAACTCCATTTCCAAACAAGTTTCCAACATTTTTTTTAAGACCTCATTCCAGTATCCACCACCATTAAGGACATTACCAGTAACAGACAGGAAAAGCTTCAATCCACGGGAGGGGATACACAATCCCTTGTAATGGCTGCAGCAAATTATACGTTGGCGAAACATCCAGAGACCCCACAAACAGTATTTCAGAACACCAGTACGCAGGCAGATCTGCGACTCAAGAAATGCCTGTGTTCAACACCGAAATTTAACAACCATTTAATCAACTACAGAAACGCAAGACTCATCGCCAGAGAAGACAACACGCATACAAGAATCCTAGAATCATCACTCATCTGTATATCCAAAACTTCAACAGAACAAGGTTTCTACAACATAGCTGAACCTTTGCCAAGAAACTTTTCAACGCTATCCCACCTAGAACTCAAGAATGGTACACTGCAGGTCCTTTAAGTCACACTATGTTTTTAACTATCACACTTTTAAGACTCACATGCAGCTTTCTCCACCTGACCCAGCATTCTCCATGACTATACCCATATATATCTCCATGTTGCTCATTTTCCAGGTAGATCTGTCTGTGACTTCGATAAGAGCCCACTGCGTGGGCGAAACGTTGTCATAAAGGATCACATTATACTGCTTATGTGTTTATTTTTCCATAGGTCTGTAGGCCTACTGCAGTGCTCTGTTTTATGTTACTTTTATATTTGCAGGTTAACGCAGCATCTCTAATACAACAACAACATGGACTGTATGTCAAAATGTACACCACCAAACATTAATGGACAATCTAAGCACCTTATAGTTAAGATTGTTAACATTTTACAAAAAAATGCAGGGTTTGCTGGAAATGGATAAAGATAATTTGTGAAGGTAGTGATTGAAAACTGCAACAGCTAAGGAAGGAGATTATATTGCAGACTGAGTATCAATAAGCTAAAACACTCGAGCATCAGGACACTCAACTTGCAGTCACTTAACTAATTTGTCTATGTGAATGATGTGAGAGAGTGTTCTAAATATGTCACTGAAGTAGCGAATCATTGCTGGAGGACGTATGTTGTGAGACTTCTTAAAACGTTCTTTATACAATATAAGATATTAATATTTTTTTTTGCGAAGTCTCATGGGATATGAAGACATAATGAAATTAAATGGAGTATCAATCAATAAATTTTTGGTGTACCTAATCGAACCCTTTTTAAATAAATTCTGAAGATATCAGCTTATGGATTAGTTATATAGATTAATATAATATTATAGTGAGGAAAGTGATGGATGTATTTCAGTGTGAACCAACACTATTAGGTACTAATCGTGGAAATATAAAATATACACAATATACCTACAGTAGTGTGCAAATTAATTGGGACAGGAGTAAATTTTGTGATTATAATAATATAATATCTTTATAAAATTGGGATGTTTGAATGTGCGTGGATGTAGTGCGGATAATAAGAAAGAGATGATTGTTAATGTTATGAATGAAAAGAAGTTGGATGTACTGGCCTTAAGCGAAACAAAGCTGAAGGGGTTAGGCGAGTTTCAGTGGGGAGAAATAAATGGGATTAAGTCAGGAGTATCTGAGAGAGCTAAGGAAGGGTAGGAATAATGTTGAAGGATCAGCTATGGAGAGAGAAGAGGGAACATAAATGTATAAATTCAAGGATTATGTGGATTAAAATAAGGGTCGGATGTGAAAAGTGGTCATAATAAGTGCGTATGCACCTGGAGAAGAGAGGAGTGTAGAGGAGAGAGAGATTTTGGGAGATGTTAAGTGAGTGTGTAGGAACTTTTGAGCCAAGTGAGAGAGTAATCGTGGTAGGGGACCTAAATGCTAAAGTAGGAGAAGCGTTTAGAGAGGGTGTGGTAGGTACGTTTGGGGTACCAGGAGTAAATGATAATGGGAGCATTTGATTGAGCTTTGTATAGAAAGGGTTTGGTTATAGGTAACACATATTTTCAGAAAAAGAGAATATAAATTAGACACATATGCAACACTTGGGTATCTTTATTGAGGAAACGTTTCGCCACACAGTGGCTTCATCAGTCCAATACAAAGTAGAAAGGTATAAGGAGAGTAGGAGTTTGAGGTAATCAGTCCCTCGGCTTGGAGTCGATGTGTTCAGTCCAATAAAGATACCCAAGTGTTGCATATGTGTCTAATTTATAACTTGTGGTTCTCTGAACCATTCATCTACATCCTGTCTGACACAGCAACAGCTTGGGATCTTGATACAAACCAATTCTTCAACACTTGTCCAACCTTTGGACGAAGACCTACTTCGAATAGTGGATGGTACCACTATGACCCCGCCTCCTCCTGCTTCACCTCACCTGATTACAGCATATAAGCCGCCTCTACGGCCTTGTGCTGCACTTCTAACAAGATTGATGGACTGAACACATCGACTCCAGGCCGAGGGACTGATTACCTCAAACTCCTACTCTCCTTATACCTTTCTACTTTGTATTGACTGATGAAGCCACTGTGTGGCGAAACGTTTCCTCAATAAAGATACCCAAGTGTTGCATATGTGTCTAATTTATAACTTGTCGGTTCTCTGAACCATTCATCTACAAAAAGAGTAAATAAGTATACAAGATATGATGTAGGGCGAAATGACAGTAGTTTGTTGGACTACATATTGGTATATAAAAGACTTGGGCAGACTTCAGCATGTACATGTTTATAGAGGGGCCACAGATATATCAGATCACTTTTTAGTTGTAGCTACAGTGAGAGTAAAAGGTAGATGGATACAAGGAGAATGGAAACAGAAGTAAGAGAGAAGTGAAGATTTATAAACTAAAGGAGGAGGCGGTTAGGGTAAGATATAAACAACTGTTGGAGGACAGATGGGCTAGTGAGAGTATAGGCAGTGGGGTAGAAGAGGTATGGGGTAAGTTTAAGAATATAGTGCTAGAGTGTTCAGCAGAGTTTGGGTTATAGGAAAGTGGATGCGGAGGGAAGAAGAGCGATTGGTGGAATAATGATGTAAAGAGAGTAGTAAGAGAGAAAAGTTAGCAAGTAGAAGTGATGCAAGGAGGGAGAGTATATGGAGAGAAAAAGAAGGTTAAGAGAGTGGTAAAGCAGTGTAAAAAGAGAGCAAATGAGTGAGATATTATCAACGAATTTTGTTGAAAATAAGAAAAAGTTTTGAAGTGAGACTAACAAGTTGAGAAAGCCTAGGGAAAGAATGGATTTGTCAGTTAAAAATAGGAGAGGAAGTTATTAAATGGAGAGTTAGAGGTATCGGGAAGATGGAGGGAATATTTTGAGGAATTGTTAAATGTTGATGAAGATAGGGAAGCTGTGATTTCGTGTATAGGGCAAGGAGGAATAACATCTTATAGGAGTGAGGAAGAACCAGTTGTGAGTGGGGGGGAAGTTCGTGAGGCAGTGAGTAGAATGAAAGGGGGTAAAGCAGCTGGGATTGATGGGATAAAGATAGAAATGTTAAAGGCAGGTGGGGATATAGTTTTAGAGTGGTTAGTGTTTTTATTTAATAAATGCATGGAAGAGGGAAAGGTACCTAGGGATTGGCAGAGCATGCATAGTTCCTTTGTATAAAGGAAAAGGGGACAAAAGAGAGTAAAAATTATGGGGGAATAAAGTCTTTGAGTGTACCTGGTAAAGTGTATGGTAGAGTTATTATTGAAAGAATTAAGAGTAAGATGGAGAGTAGGATAGCGGATGAACAAGGAGGCTTTAGGAAGGGTAGGGGGTGTGTAGACCAAGTGTTTGCAGGGAAACATATAGGTGAACAATATTTGAATAAGGGTAAAGAGGTGTTTGTGGCATTTATGGATTTGGAAAAGGCATATGATAGGGTGGATAGAGGGGCAATGTGGCAGATGTTGCAATGTATGGAATAGGAGGTAGGTATTGAAGCGGTGAAAGTTTTTACGAGGATAGTGAGGACAGGTTAGAGTATGTAGGCAGGGAGATTTTTTCCAGTAAAGTAGGCTTTAGACAGGGATGTGATGTCACCGTGGTTGTTTAATATATTTATAGGTGGAGTTGTAAGAGAAGTGAATGCTCGGGTGTTGGCAAGAGGTGTGGGTTAAAAGATAAAGAATCTAACACAAAACAAAGTAGGAGTTGTCACAGTTGCTCTTTGCTGATGATACTGTGCTTTTGGGGGATTCTGAAGAGAAGGAGAGGTTGGTGGATGAGTTTGGTAGGGTATGTAAAAGAAGGAATTTAAAAGTGAATATAGGAAAGAATAAGGTGATGAGGATAACAAAAAATTAGATAACGGAAGATTGGATATCAGATTGAGGAAGAGAGTATGGAGAGGTGAATGTGTTCAGATATTTGGGAGTGGATGTGTATATGAAGGGATGAGGCGAATCATAGAATTAACGAGGGGAAAAAGGTGAGTGGTGCACTGAGGAGTTGTGGAGACAAAGAACTTTATCCATGAGGGGAAATGATGAGAGATAGTTATACCAACACTCTTGTATGGGTGTGAGACATGGGTTATGAATGTTGCAACAAGGAGAAGGCTGGAGGCAGTGGAGATGTTGTGTCTGAGGGCAATGTGTGGTGTGAATATAATGCAGAGAATCCGTAGTTTAGAGATTAGAGGTGTGGGATTACCAAAACTATTATCCAGAGAGCTGAAGAGGGGTTGTTGAGATGGTTTGGACAAATAGAAAGGATAGAGCAAAATAGAATGACTTGAGAGGTATAAATCTGTAGTGGAGGGAAGGCGGGGGTAGGGGTCGCCTAGAAAAGGTTGGAGGGAGGGGGTTAAGGAAGTTTTGTGTGCGAGAGGCTTGGACTTCCAGCAAGCGTGCGTGAGCGTGTTAGATAGGGGCGAATGGAGACAAATGGTTTTTAGGACTTGACGTGCTGTTGGAGTGTAGGCAAGGTAACATTTATGAAGGGTTTCCAGGGAAAAATCCGGACTTGATTCCTGGAGATGGGAAGTACAGTGCCGGCACTCTGAAGGAGGGGTGTTAATGTTGCAGTTTTGTAGCTGTAGTGTAAGCACGCCTCTGGCAAGACAGTGATGGATGAATGATTAAAGTTTTTTGTCGGGCCACCCTGCCTTGGTGGGAAACGGCCGATGTGTTAATAAAAAATCTACAAGTACATGTACGAGGTATACAGACCATAGCTGACATCAATGTCATCAACTATATGAAAGCCACTTGTTATGCAGAGCATTTCGGACAAATTAGGTCAGTTTTGTCCCAAAATGCGACCCACACCAGTCGACTAATATACCAGTTACCCACTTTTACTGATGGGTGAACATGGACAACGGTGTAGGAAACACCCAATGTTTCCACCCTTGCCCTAATTAATGTGTTTGGGTTCTTTTCAGAAGAGTTTGCTACCTACTTTGGCAACCATCCAGCTGTGGTGTTACCATGTGACTCTCGTCAGTGCTACAACAGCTGTTGTTCTGTAAGGCTATTCCTGCAAGTATGCTCTTTGAGTGAATGTCGTTTTGACAAATTCTCCACCTCAAATCATGATTACTACTGAAATTCATGATGGATGTTACACCTAGGAAGCGTGCAAGTATTGTCGAAAATTTGAGCTTAGCAAAGCTAAGAGAGCTGACGACACTGGTGATTATTGAGCTCTACGTCGAGGAAGATGTGGAAGAAAACGCAAGACAACACCTCACACTGACAAGGTTATCATAAGAAATAGTGTGAAGGATCCTAAGAAAACCAGCGAAGGTCTACAGAGAGATATGGCTTCAGCCGCGTAAATGTTGATTCTTCAACTGTTTGAAGAAGGCTCCTTGAAGTTGGCAGAACTGCCAGAGAGCCGATAACGAAACAGTTATTGCCTGCATTTACATAGGTCTGACCAGCAAAACATAAACATCCATGAGGGTGTTTTCACAAATCATCTTTAACAAAATGAACATCAATTGGGATCGAATAAATTGTGTAACATACTGGGAAGATATTTTGAAGAACATGGATCCAGACCATGTCTAGAAAGTATTAACTGTGTGGCACTTACACTATTCGCAAAGTAAACATCACTAAGAAAACGAGAGATGTCAGCTAGAGAGAGACGTGTGGAATGAAGCAGAGGCTAGAGAAATAAAAGTTATTGAACTTGAATGGATCTTAAGAGTCCAGGAAAACAGACTAAGCTAAAACCAATTAATGAAATTGAAAGAAATTCAAAATTATTTTTCTCATATGCCAAATTCAGGCAGAAACTGCATCCAATATCTGGCCCTTGCTCAAACAAGATGGAACTTACACTGGTGACAGCAATGAAATTAGTGAAATAGTCTCAATCTGATACTGTATTTAGTGAACTGTTATTCAGATTTCAGAAGGAGACATTAAACCTGTCAATGTCTCCAAAACTTCTGACATAACCCTAATCCCACTTGACTTTGTTAAAGCATGATAACACGCCAGTGCACTTTACCTCAGACTCGTGGAACACCGTGTTCATCAGGAACTGCAAGAATCCCTTATCACGTGTATTAAATATTCTATCTAGTGGGAGCCTAGACATGGGGTCATCCCAGAGTCAGAAAAAACAATGGATATAGCCCCATTCCACAAAGGTGGTAGAAACAACTATAAAACCAATAGCACTGAAGTTTTGAAAAGGTTTTGAGAAGTAAGATTGCTAGCCACTTGGATTGACAACAATTGAACAACCCAGGGCAGAATGGTTTTATAGCAGGTTGTCTTGCCTCTATTAGCTACTGGACCATTACGACACGATCTTGGATGCACTGGAGGACAAAAAAATGCGGATGTAGTATACACAGGTTTTACATAATCGTTTCTCATTGCAACCATGGTGAAAAGTGCACAAAATGTGTGCAGAGGGAATAACTAGAAGAGTGGGCAGATGGGATTTAGCTTCCTAACAGAACGCAAGGAATATTAGTGCACAGAGTTAAATCAGAAGCTGCAACTGTGAAAAGCTCTGTTTCCCAAGGCACAGCAGCCTCCCATCCTTTTCCTCGTATGTATATCTGGCATAGACAGACACACAAATCACAGCACCTTATCAGCCTTTGCACAATGCTAGAGTTTTCATGAGATGACATCCATGGAGGACAAGCATATCTTCAGATAGATATAAACCAATTTTTCCCAGTGGGCCGCAGAAAAATATGTTGTATATTGAGGGCAAATTTCAGTTCTCCTTTTGGAAAATTTGAAGAAATGAAAGCTAAAATGGAGTAAAAAACAACTTTGGAGGGTCATTGTCAGAATCGCAAGGAAAAACATAGGATGGATAATGAGAACCTTAAAACAAGATATGCCAAGCTAATGATGGCCCTTAAGTCTGTTGTTCTCTTTAGCATGAAATACTACTGTACACTAACAGCCCCTTTTTAAGGCGGCAAAATTGCAGATCTAGAGAAAATGTACAGAGAACTTTCAATGCGCATATATGTTCAGTCAAGCACCATAATTACTGCCGTTTGAAGTCTCGCCTGTACTCCTTGGAACGAAGGCGAAAAAGTAACATAATTTGTACCTGGAAAATCCTATTGGGACTGGCCACAAATCTGCACACATAAACCACTCCCAGAAAAATGCAAAATTCTCCCCATGCAAGGGTGCAATGAATATACTGAGAGAACATATAAGTGTAAGGGGCCCAGGACTATTCAGTAGCTTCACCATACGTAACAGGGAATACTAACAGACCCCTTGCTGTTTTCAAGAGGAACTTGTTAAATTCCTTAGGTCAGTTTCTGTTCACCTGGGACTATGGTTTGTAGTTGGACTGTTAAGACCAGCGTAACAACCTGGCTGATCAGACCTTGATATACTAGGAAGCTAGTTTGGGACTGGGCCATTAAGGCATTGACTCCGGAACATTAAACTAGACAAGTGGTGACGCATGTGGTAGAGGCGGGCAAGGATGAGTAAGGTTACTAAATTAGAGTTGGTAACCACGTTGTGGGCGAAGGCACTGTTGACTCATCATGCTGCACCCAGTAGTCTGAGTGTTACCATAAGGGACTACAGCACCAGCAATTACTGGCTTACTTATCCTGCACTTAGAGAAAGAGTGCCTCTCTGACGGAACACAAAGGCAGCGACTGCTGGCATATCTCCTACATTGTTTAATAATAAGGTATTAAAAGGACCCCAATGGAAATAAGTCCCTGTCTGACTTTTTGGGTTATCCTGGGTTCTCTACACATATGCTGCTATGTATGATAATCTATGTAACTGTATTTGCATATACCTGAATAAACCTTATTTTTTCAGACGCATCTCGGTATACACTGAGATGCACTTCCCGTGTATAAACAGAGAGGGTGCATCCTCGGTGTATACACAAATATACATCATATATACACTGAGACAAATATATTTCTCGGTTTATATCAAAAGGGAAAGTGAGGGGGTGATGAAAGAAGGTGCAACCAACTACCCAAGTGACCCTTCCCTCACAAGAAAGGTTTGAGTCCGTCGTGGACGCCCACCATCCTTCCATCTACTGCCATTCTATGGCAGTAGATTCCTCCAAGCTTGTAGTAATGCCTTGGGTCACAGTTAATATACTAAGGGGTTTTAAACTTGGGTTTAGCAAGATGTATGAGCAAGGTCTTCTAACTTTACTGCCTCTTTTTTACCTGAGAAAATCTGTAGTAACTGGGTATTATTTGACTGTTGTAGGTCGCATCCTGGTGAAGAAAAAATAAACCCATTTGATAAATCCCCCACTTATAGGAGTTGCCTTGGTTACAGAGGTTACTAACCCCTTTTACAGTTAACAGTCAGAGGAACACCCGTAGACGTAATGGCCAGTCTGGGCAAGCCTTAATTACAACTTATCTATTTTTCTCACTAATGCTTATGTTGGTAGTTTATTCCATTCAATTTTTAACCTTTTCGGGATTGTTCTTTTTACATCCTTCTAAATTGGCATTTATTCAAGTGGCACAATGGATAATAATGTAGGATTCGTTCTTTTTATATAACACTGTTAGGTGTTATATAAAAATTCAAACTTCTTAATACTCCATAAAACTGGATGGGTTTCATACATGAGGTAATGAAATCTGTCAGCCTGGGCGGAAAACTTCAGCAGGGCAGGAGGTTGTTGTCACGTATTCTACATGAGTTTATTTTAAATCTTATAGGTTTTTTTTTTTTATCTCAAGGTGTGTGTGTGTGTGTGTGTGTGGGGGTGGACCCCACTTACTTGTGGTTCAGGGGTCGATTCACAGCTCCTGGCCGTGTGTCTCACAATATATATATATATATATATTATATATATATATATATATATATATATATATATATATATATATAATAATAATAAAATAATAATTGGATAAATAAGAGCAAGAAATGATATAGCACATAATAAGAGTTTGTTGATTCATATTGATGGAAAAAGGATGTGCATGTTTATAGGGACAACAGATATTTCTTTATTTATTTACTACAAGTACATGTACAAGGTATACAGGCCTAGCTGACATCAATGACATACTACTATATAGAAACCCCTTGTTATGCAGATCAGAGCTTTTCCCGGGCAAATTAGGTCAGTTTTGCCCCCCAGGATGCGACCCCACCGGCCACTAACACCCAGGCAGAGTAAGACGTAGAAGGGGCAAAAGGAAAATGGCAGCAGCAAAGTTGAGATATAACAACTACTGGGAGAAAGGTGGGCTAGTGCAAGTATGGGTGGGGGAGTTGGAAGAGGGTTGGGTATTTTTAAAACAGTATTAGTGTTTGTCGCTAGAGGAAGGGGTGGGTGCAGGAGGAAAGAGGAGGAGTGGTGGAATGATGAGATAAAGATTGTGATAAAAGAAAAGGTCGCTTATGAAAGGTTTTAAAAAAGGAAGTATGTAAAAAGGTGGATGAAAAAAAAAAGTGAAGGAGTGGTTGAGTGTGCAAAAAAAAGAACAAATGATAGGGGGTTGAGGTCCCGTCAAAATTTTGCTGAAAATAAGAAAAAAATTGGAGTGAGATAAACAGGTTAAGAAAGCCTAGGGAACAAATGGATTTGACAATTAAAAACAGAGTAGGAGAGTTAGTAGATGGGAAGTTGGAGGTATTGGAAAATGGCGGGGAATTTTGATGAACTATTAAGTGTTGATGAGAGGGGGCTGATGAGGGCTGGATGTGAGTGTGGGGAAGGTGCGTGAGGCATTAGTAGGATGAAAGGGGGTAAACGCTGGAACTAATAGGATCATGACAGAAATGTTAAAAACAGGGGGATATACAGTGCTAGTCACGGAATTATCCGGTGAGCCCTGCATAATGCCGTGACGAAAATCAAACCTACCATTCAGGGGGTCTTATTATGCCAGGTAAACCGTTAGCATGAGGTCACTGCCCCACCACCTCCACAGTGACTCCTCAGTGCTCACGTGGCTGCTGTGGTGAGAGGAAGTGTTGCACTTTTCTCTTATACGTCCCATCTTTTATCCGGTGTTCCCTTTGGTTTTGGGGCTATCATGTTTGATTATGGATAAAAGGAAGTCCATAACACCTGAAACCATAGCTCAAATCATAGGGTTCCAAAGCTGGGCACCAGACGAAAGAAATAGTGGAGAATGTTGGTGTGTGTGAGCGTTCGTGAGGAACTGGGTGCAGCGTTTAAGGCTGGTGGCTGTATCGAGTTACGTCGCCAAACCTCGGCCTGGCCCCTGAAGAAACATCTGTTCGTACCTTAACTGTGTTTAAGAAGCAGTTACCTGGAGTTTACCTGGAGAGTTCCGGGGTCAACGCCCCCACGGCCCGGTTGGACCAGGTCTCATGGTGGATCAGGGCCTGATCAACCAGGCTGTTCTGCTGGTCCCCTTCTGTCGAACCACAGCCAGGTTGGTCAGGTACCGACTTTAGGTGCCTGTCCAGTGCCTCTGAAGACACCAGGGTCTTTGGTAATCCCCTTATGTATGCTGGGGCAGTTGAACAGTCTTGGGCCCCTGACACTTATTGTGTTGTATCTTAACTTAGTGGCACCTCTTTTCATTGGGGGGATGTTGCATTGTCTGCCAGTCTTTGCTTTTGAGGGATTTTCATGTGAAGTTTGGTACTAATCCCCTAGGATTTTCCAAGTGTATATAATAATGATCTCTCCCCCCATTCTAGTGAGTACAGGT
Source organism: Cherax destructor (assembly GCA_009830355.1). Taxonomy (NCBI): domain Eukaryota; kingdom Metazoa; phylum Arthropoda; class Malacostraca; order Decapoda; family Parastacidae; genus Cherax; species Cherax destructor. The sequence continues at coordinate 3,891 of WNWK01003386.1, read as the reverse complement.
TTAGAAACTTCAAGTGTTCCCAGTAATTGGGGTGTTTTTATTGCAGTTGTGTGTGCCATGAAGGTTCTCTGCAAATTTCCTGGTCAGCAATTTAGCTGCAATTTCATGCTCCCTCTCCATAGGATGTTAAAAGCAGATGAAAGGGTTCCATGGGTCTGGGGTGGGGCAGAGTGCATGGGCATGCCTCTATCCCCTTTTAAAAATCATTTGGGGTCAGGATAATATCAGATAGGCGTGTGTCTCCCAAATTCTTGTCTCCCATAAAAATAATTTGGTCTTCGATTTATTCTGGGTTTGTGGCCCCTAAAACCGGGGGTTTTGGGACTTTAGTAGCTCACCATTTCCTTGCGTCATCTGTTTAGGACCCATCCCTTTTAAGTGGGGGCCCCAAAACTGGATGATGTTCTCAACGATTTGGCATAAAAAAAATATTTTGGGGTTTTTTTCAATTTCTTTTTTGGGGTTTTTGTTTTCCCCCGTTTCTCCCCCTTAAGATTCCTTTATCTTTAGTTCGATGTTTGTTTTTTCCCCTTTTCCCCCAGTGTCCCCCTCGTATTTCAGATATATTCCCTCTTGTGCCACTCTTTTTTTTTTTGCCTTTGCCTGTAAGGACCCCTTTTTTTTTCTATGTACTTTTTTTTCCTTAAGGAATATCCCTTTAAAGGAAAACCCCAAGTGTCACAGGTTAATTTTTTTTTAAAAAAGTTGGGATCCGTGTTGCTTAGGCTTTTTTTCCCCAGTTTATTCATTTGGGACTTGGTTTCCGGTCCCCCCTTTTTGTTTTTTTTTAAAAAAGTTAAATTTGGTGAAAGGCTCCATGCGACTGATCTTTTTTTGTCGGTCGGGGGGCTCCCATTCCCATTCGGACCTCTATTATGTTTGATCTAAAGTATTTTTTTTGATATGAAAATTTCTAACAGATCATCATTGTTAGTGAAGAAGAGGCCCAAATTTGAGAACCTAAGATAACTGCTGAAAATTTGAAAAGAAACTCTTCTCTCAGGGGGTCGGGGTGTTAACAGACATGTGTCAGAACTGGGCACAGTAGTCCCCGGTTAAGAAACAGATCCTTCCAAGCCAAAAAAAAAACGCAGGCTGGATTATGCAAAAAAAATATTACTGGAATCCTCAACGGGAGGTCTGAAGTATTTTTGGGTGATGAAGCAACCTTCACCGTCACCTGTAACCGGGGGGCATTTTACCGACCCAGAGGTAGTGACCCACAGACCCACGCAAAACCCGTGGGGGCCATTTTGAAGTCACAATGGTTGTTTAACTTTTTTTCAGATGGGATGAAAAACATAAGAACATAAGAAAGAAGGAACACTGCAGCAGGCCTAGGGCCCCATCGGGCAGGTCCAAATCTCCAACGGCGCCAATCCCCCGGGCCCAGCCAGGTCAGGTTACATTCATTTGGGAAAGGGGAGCACTGCATCTGACCTAGTAGCACAACCTAGTCAGGCCCAATTCACACCCAACCCCCCCACCCCAATAAATTGTCCAGCCGACCAGGGGGAAGGTCATTTCCCTTTTTAAAGGGGAATTTAAAGGGGGTCAGGTTACATTTTTTTAAAAGGGAAGGGGGCCTGCACCCGCCTATACGACTGTAAAAGTAAAAAAAATGTGTTGGAGAGGGTGGGTTTAAAATTTGGGGGGGAATCAAATAAAAATGGGAGTTGACACAAGTTTTTTGTTGATGATACTGTTTTTGGGGGAGATTCAAAAAAAATTGCAAGGTTGGAAACGATTTAGGGTGAAAAAAGGAAAAAAGTTGAAAGGAACATTGAAAAGGGGAAGTAAGTTGATGAGATAAGAATGGGTTGGGAAAAAAAAAATTGGATTTCCATTGGAGAGAAAGAGTATGGAAAGTAATGTGTTTAGATATTTGGGAGTAGACTTGTCAGCGGATGAGCTTATAAAGGGGACGAGTTAAACCATAGAACTGATAAAGGGAAAAAAAATTTTGGGTGGTGCACTGGGGGATATGTGGGGACACACAGCATTATCCATAAAGGGAAAAAAGGGGGGAAAGAATAAGAGAAAATGGTACCACCATTCTTATATGGGCATGAAGCATGAGTTGTAAATGCTGCAGCAAAAAAGGGCAGGGGGGCAGGGGGTTCGTGTCTAAGGGCAATGTGTGGTGTAAATATTATGCAGAGGGGTTTAAATGGGGGAAATTTTTGGGGGGTGGAAATTTCTAAAAATATTATTCAGAGGGTTTTTTTTGGGGGTTTGGTAATTTAGAAATGGGGGAAAATAGGATGACTTGGAGGGTGTATAAAAATGTGGGGGGGGGGGGAGGGTGGGTCATCCCGAAAAAGGGGGAGGGGGGGGAGTGAAAAGGGGTTTTTTTGCAAAAGGGGGTTTGGACATGGGAAAAGGGGGGTGTAGTGTTTTTAAAAGGAGGAATGGGGGATGAATTTTTTTGGGGGGCTTGACGAGCTGTTGGAGTGTGAGGGGGAAGGAATATTTTTGGGAAAGGGTTCAAAGAAAACCCCCTTTTTTAACTTTAGTCCTGGGGGTGTTAAGCAGTGGGGATCTGATGCCTTTTGCAAAGACAGTGATTATGTGTGAATGATGGTAGTTTACTTTTAAAAAATATTCTTCCAAACCTTTTTATCCACTTCTCCGGGGCTATGGGTCCCCCCAAATTTTCACCGAGGGGGCCCCCTTTTTTTTATATATATATATATATATATATATATATATATATATATATATATATATATATATATATATATATATATATATATATATATATATATATATATATATATATATTATTTTTATTAACACATCCCAAAATTTATAAAGGCAGGGTGGCCCGAAAAGAAAAGCTTATTAACCCCCCCCACGTCTTGCCAGGGGGGGGTTTTACATTATAGTTATAAAACTGCAACATTTAAAACCCCCCTTCAGAGTGCAGACACTGTACTTCCCCCTCCAGGACTCAAAATCCCCGCCGGTTTCCCAAACCCTTCATAAATGTTACTTTGCTCACACTCCCCAAAAACACTCAAGTAAAAACTTTTGTCTCCATTCACTCCTATCAAATACGCTCACGCATGCTTTTTAAAAAAAAACCCCCAGCCAAAAAAATCTTTTCCCCCCCCCTCCAACCCCTTTCCCCAGGCCGACTCCACCCCCCATTCCCTAAAACAGATTTATACCCTCAAAATCATTCTGTTTCGTTCCATTCCCCTCCCTGTCCCAACCCCCTCAACAACCTCCTCAGCCCACTGGGTAATAGTTTTTGGGAATCCTGCCTCCTCCTAATTTCCAAACTCCCAATTCTCCATTATATTCACACCCATTTACCTCAGACTGACATCTCCACTGCCTCCAGCCTTCTCCTCGTTCAACATTCATCACCCGTTTATACTTTCCACTATTCCAACCCTTTAGATTAAAGTCAAAAAAAAATATATCTTACTATGTTTTTGAGAGCCCATGAGTGTGCAGTCCGGGGTTTCCCCGATGAAAAAGGGGAGGGGAAAAAATTTGACAATGACCGAAACTACGGTATCCCCCAAATGTTTATGAAATTTGTTTTTTGGGGCTAAAAAAAAAAATTATGGGGGCAGAACCTAGGATAACACAGGTAAGAATTCTGGTCCTCCCATTTAAAAGGGCCCCCTGGTGGATCAGGGGGTTTTATCAACCGGGGTGTTACTGTCGGCCCACACAAACTGATGTACGAACCGCGGGCCCCGGTTTTGGGGGGGTACTGACTTTGGTGCCTGTCCAGTGCCTTCTTGAAGACGGGCCCGGGGGGATTTTTTTGCTGGGAGGCAGTTGAACAGTCTTGGGCCTGACCTTATGATGTCTCTCTTTAACCCCGTGGGCCCCCGCTTTTTATCGGGGGGGAAAAATTTATCTCCCCGCCGA